>BLKM01000294.1:1220699-1429747 GCA_013340265.1 Coptotermes formosanus
TACGTGGTGCCCACATTGCGTTTATGTGTTTTGTACGGATCTCAGAACAAACAGCAACTTTTGCCTTATAAAACATTAAGAGACTGGTTTTTATAACCGAAGTGGAGAGTGTTTACAGCGCGGTACGCACTGAGTCCTTATATAAAACAGATACGCTTCGTCTTTAAAGGGTTAAACAGTTCACAGAATGTGGCTGCTGCACTTACCCAGTTCCCTGGTGTTGACAGCAGTGTTGTGCTGATATTGCACAAGCAACGTGGGCCGCGTTTGTGCCTTCGACAAGAGTGGTCAGATTTGAATTAATTTGATCCGTACGTGACAAAAGTATAAATACGTGCATTATTGGAACGTACAACTTCTGTTTTAAATGTCTTAGGAAAGGAATGGGCAAAAATCCGTCCACTGGGGGCTGAGTTGACACATGCGGACAGACGGACGGACGGACGGACGGACAGTCACGATGAAGCCGAATGGCGATTTTCGCGACTTTGCGATCGGATAAAAATTCAGTTCCTGTTTACACTAAACAAAAAGTGGCTTTGCATTAAAAAACAAACCAGTTAATTCTCGTAGGGAAATAATCACTGTTTGTTGTTAGAATCATAGGAAACACGTACCCTTGTTGTGTGGGCAAAGGGTAAGTTCTTGATGTTAGAACACGTGGCAGACATATGTGGCAGCGACTTTGTCGTAAATCTGTAATTTGGTAGATGAACTTCACATCCCTTCAAAACTGCAGGTAAAATTACAGTTTCGTCGCTGTACAAGGTCACGAAAAAATAATTGTCTGGTTTAAAAGATAAATATCGCATTAATTTTGAGACATGTAATCATGGGGTTTGTTCTGCAGTTTTCATCAGTTTTGATACACTGTCGAAGTCGATGTGAGTCGTGCTGACATCGCAGCAAATTTTGATTTTGTGCCAGGTATGACGAAGCATGTTCGGATTGATTGTCACTGCAGGATTGTAAATTAAGTCTTAGCAGTTGACGTAAATCCCGTATTTTCGCTGTGTAGACAATATTTCTCGTGTACTCCGACGTGGAAACATCCAGTGCTGTAAGGCTGAACTTCTTTGAGTCCGATCCATCGATTAGAAAACTTGGCGTTCACAGCATGTCGAACCTTACAACAGAAATGGGGTCCCTTGCTGTTCGAGGGGGTGGGGGCGCCATGCAATTTAATCTTCGGCATACGAAAAAACAATCAGCTGTAATAAGATAATATAATTAAAAAAATTAGGTACGTTTTTATACGAAGTAAAAGGCCAGCGGGGCAATGAAGTGACACGGACAGTGCAAAGTGTACAGGAAACGAGAGAGAAAGAATAGTAATTAGAAACAAACTTGTATGTATATATGTGCCACAAGATAGGAATTAGTTTAGATAAATTGTAGGCATTATTGTTAGAAGTAATGGATGTGCCGTGGGAAAACCTTGGTGCTACCCGTTACATTCAGAGATGCAAACGACACTCAGCTAACACATTTGGATTTGAATTTGATTATAATCTTCACCATTTCTCGTAAACATGAAATTTACCGTTCGTCTCTTTCCGGAGAACCATGTTCTACTTGATTTTTTAATATGTATTATCATCCGTGTGGGGGAGACATCATCAGGTTTGAGGTTTGCGAAATTGCAGACTGCCACGAGCGATACGCTTCTTTGGACGCCGTACACAACAGACTCTTACGCGTTCAAAACCTCTTCTGAAAGTCCGTAGTCTTGCTGGTAATTTTTCCTTTAACGCTGTTCCTGTTTCCTTAAATTGCTTCCGCCTACGTCAAATCGATTTGGCACTTCAAGAGTCTGTTCCGTACGTCACGTCGAAAATTGCACTGAAAGGTAACAGCGAGCTGGAGCTCGACAAATCAGATGACGCATTGTGCCTTGTTCTGAATGCACGACGTCATACGTACTGCGTGGGGCCACGCAGTTTTGCTGCCAATGGGAGACTCAGGTGCTTGAACGCAGTACAAGGACGACAGTGTCGGAGCTTGTGAAAATTTAGCATCAAACTCCTCGAGTACGTCTCAAAATAAAGGAATACGCACCTCTATAACCAGGGAGTTCCCTTGCGTTGACTGGCGCATCTTCAAACTGTCAGACTGCTTCATACTGTACACTTTTGTCACACCCCTGGAATCGAACTGAGGTTCACATGCGTGCTGCAGCCAGGGCGTGGCAAACACGTACCAAAATTAATATGAGTATTACTGGTACTTTATATTGCGTCTAATTACCGTCTGCTCTGTTCCATATCCTTCCTTGTTACCTGAGCGACGAAGGTTAGTTGAATGTCGACGTCGAGTGGGCAGCGCTCGGCGTGGTGTTACTGAGAGTGCTGTTGCAAATAGGCCCCTTGGCCCAAAGACCATCTATCCTGAGGTCCTTCGTGGCTTTCCTCAGTGCCCTCAGGTAAATTATGGTTTCGTTGGGTGAGGAATCCCGTTGTGATACGGGAAGTAGATGAACGAAGCGCCAGACCGCCAATCACAACTGTATTTATACAACGTTTATTGCATAGCGTGCAACATGTTTCGGTTTCAGTTATAAGCCTGCTTATGGCTTATAAATAAAGCCGAAACATGTTGCATGTTTGACCAGGGACATTGTCCAAATACAGTTGTGACTGGCGGTCTTGTCGTTCATTTACCTAAATTGTGGGGTGTCATGTCAAATTAGAACACGACCGCTTTTTAACACATCGTTTTGAATTCATCGTCCATTAATCGTCCTGACATTTGTCGCCATATAACCTGAGTTACTGACAGCGTCATTAAATATATCATAAAGAAATGAATGCAGGTTAATTCAGGTTTGAGGTCACAGGCGTAACTTGGGAGGAGGGTACATGGGGGTGGGCAAATGCCCCTCCAATATTTTTCTACCTAAGAATAACTTTTTGGTTACTGAGTTGAAAAGGAGCAAATAAGAAGTATTTTCAAAGCCATTATTTGGGCGGTATACGGGCAGGAAGAATTGAAAGAAACCAATTTTCCCCCACTTTCTTAACTTGACTTCATTGTAAATTGAAGTTCCTAATGCCCATGGTCGATTTGCCCCCTTTCCCGCAGTGTAATTAGCCAAGTCACGTGTTGCAGTGTTTGCTCTTCTCGGATATGGAGAGGCCTAGATTGATAGTTAGTTGCTGACATTTCGCGACAACTTATCGGTCCCACCTTCAGCTACCAATCTGCGCCGCGTAACACCCCAGAAGAACGAAGACCTCAAGTACAAGGCGGCGGAAGCCTGAAATCTCGCATACTTCATGTTTCACAGGAGTACCGTACGACCTAACGTCCCCTCTCGTGCTTCTTCTGAGATGTTCTCTAGACCAGGTTAGCGTACCCTTTTGTTTGGTGCGGGAAACTTCTGCAAAATGAAATCAAGTGCGCAGAATTAAGAATGAGTAAGTGTACGCACAGTTTTGTGCACAGTTCTACCTGCACATTCTCTGTGCATCATGTGCAGTAGAAGTGTGCTGATCACAACAGGAACACTGTACTGACAGTTGAACTCGCAGTGTGCGTGTAGGGTGCAGCGCGTTTGCACGAAATTGATTAGTAATGTAATATACGCCGATCCCACCGACCGCGCGGTCTGAGGCTTGAGTCTGCGGCATCTCGCTTGCTGGGACTGCGGGTTCAAATCGCATCAGGGGCCGGGATGTTTGTCTGTTGTGAGTGTTGTGTGTTGCCAGGTAGAGTGGTCTGTCGGTTGGGCTGATCACTCATCTAGAGGAGTCTTACCGAGTGTGGTGTGTCTGAGTGTGATTCTTGAAGCGTCGATAATGAGGAGGCCCTGGCCCACTAGGGGCTGTTGCGCCATGGGGGGGGGGGCGCCCCAAGGTAACACGTGTCTCCATAAATAAAGAGCTAATAGGTTCTCAAAACTGCGTCCCCGTTGTATCTCGGATATGCCAGGGAAGGGGTTAAAAGACGTTTTCTCATTTCAGGTGTGTCCCTGGGCAATACAGCGCTGTTTCACGGGCAGCCTGGTCCCCGCGAGCTACGAGTTGAGCGGGCCTGATCTAAACAATTTAGTGATTCTAGGGACACTTGTTTCTATGAACCGTTGATGTCGCTGCCGGAGAGGGGTTTAGTCAATACAGTGATCAGTTTTCTCTGACACACGTCGTCTGTGTGGGACTTCTGTTTTGTCTTAACATTGACTGTCAGGATTGCTGTCTGTGAGACCTGACGGCGTGTGGTCTGACACACAGTTAGACCTTTGGCTACCAAGCTGCACGGTTTCACGTCCCGGAAGACAGTATTCATAATCCTCAATCCACTTTATGTGGAAGATCAAGTTTAGCGCTCATGCAAACATAAGGCAAGATTACTGTCTTTTCTGCTAAGTAGTCTGTGAGATGTACTTTTTGTTTCAGTGTGTTTTGCCACCAGGTCGTGAGGGCTGAACGTACCAGGCGACCTTCAGAGGGCAAGGACTTGTTGAGGCCGTGACTGTATATTTATAGCCCTCTTAGAGCCAGGTTCTTTATTATTAGCCGTGGCTCGCTGTCCTCTTGGTCTATAAAACAGCAGACATGTTTCTGTTTTGATTCTCCGATAGGCCTACCCATACGCACCCGCCACGTTCCGCATACAATTATGGAACTGCGTGTTGGGCATTTTGAACGTTATTTACTCGTTCTTTATTTATTTACACCATTTTTTCTTTATTTAGTTCTCTCTGTGTTCTTTGCTTTCTACCACAATTTAAGCATTTTCTACTTCGTTCTGCTGTCTCCAGTATTACAGAAGTTTTATAAATCCTTCGGCAGGACCACTTAAGCGCGGGATCAGACTGTTGCAAACCGTGCTCCATCACGTCAGTAGTATCTTTTTGGTGCCACAGTCCGGTCTGAAATTTGTCTGCTGTATTTTAGAGACTTTCTGGATGCGTATTAAGGAAAGAGTCAAGACGCGGTTGTGGTTCAGAGAACCTCGTGGTCACTGTCATCACAGTACAAGACAGAAAGACGCCCGCTGCTTCTCCATACAAAACATGAGCGGTACGTGCCAAGACAGTGCCGCTACCAGAATCGTCAGTGTCCATCACAGGCGACGTGTCTGAGCTGTGTACCGTGAGGTTCACACGTTGTGTTTTACTGTTTCGACCTGGAAGGTCTGGTGTTTACCAGTGCAGACAGTACGCATCATTATCCACTTACACGTATCTCAGTTCACTGGTCTGCCTGTTTGTTATCACTTGACAATAATGGTGAAGGAATGAAACGTACACGAGGCTTAGGCGTCTTCACGACAAGCTCGTGGGTGGCAGGTGTTGATGTCGTTCTGAGTTGCTTGCTGCACCTGGCTGAAACTCTACACATCTTGTCCTTTGGTATTTAGTGTGAAATCAAGTGCTCAAACGCACTGGTCAGTAAGAAGGGCGGACACAGGTAATCGGAAATCTGTATGAATGTTGCGTGAATGTAATGCTATCAGTTAGGTGTCGTGCCAAATAATTAACATCTGGAAAGTCACGTGTGTTTTTCGTTAGCAACAGAAATTTCCTTATGGTTTTGGTTTTGAGGTAACTTACTCTTTAGTGCCGAGGTAATTTAATGTATGAGCCTTTATTTTATAAAATGTTACATTTGGATGCTTCTACGTACCGCAGAAATCTTTTAACACAGAAGTTCAGTTCGCTTCCATTTTTCATCCTTTATTGGTCCTTGACGTGCAGCAATTATGGAAGTGTCGGGGAATTTGTGTGGAACCAGCGGAAATGGCAGCTTGAAGACTGACGTATAAATTTAACCACTTAATTATAAACTGTCTTATTACATACGGACTAAAAACCACTGTAGTGACGACAGAGCACTCGACGCTGGCGTGTCAGTAACAGGCGCTGTACAGTCTCCCGTACACTTGCAGGCAATAGTTGAAAACCAAGACCAAACAGTGAACAAACCAAACTGATTTTTGTGTATAGAAAGATAAAGAATAAACGCAGAAAGGTGGGAGACAGAGACTGCTTCCGAGGTGGAGGCTTGGATAAGAAGATAATATTAAAATGGATCTTCAAGAAACAAGGTTTGTGCTATATGATTGGTTTAATGTGGCTCTGGATAGGGCAAAGTAAACACGGCAGTGAACTTCGGTTTGATAAACGTCTGGCAGTTCTTCGACCAGCTGAAATGCTGTTAGTTACTTAACAAGGACTGCTGCGTGGGTTAATTGTCACCCCACGGTATTCATTCACTCCATAGCAGCGTGCAGTTACGAGTGTGTGAGTGCCGCATAGGGTTATGACCTGTTGTGAGATGAGGTTCTCACGGCGGTGAATCTGAAGATTACCGACGTCTGAGATGTGACGCCGTGTAGTCTGGTAGAAAATACACTCGCTTAAAGGCATGTGCTACCGCCTGCTTCCTCCCGCACACAAATGTACGTCCGAAAACCGAATATCCTGCAGTCTTGACTGCGCCGTTGAACGTAAATATTCGCACTCTACGCGTTGTTTTCATCGCATTCGTAATTAACATCTCATTTCTCATTCGGTGGTGTGTATACAATGCAGTTGTCGTAACACCGCCATATAGACAAACAAGTGGTATCGATTATGCTAATTTTGTGGCCCGTTTTCAAAGAAGAGAAATTTCTTTTCCTGTGAGGTCGCTGTTAGCAACACTGCGAAACCTTGTTTTTATCCTCTGCAGTGCTTGTCAGAATGCCGTCACGAACACAGATAGTGTAGTCGCGACTGGTACGGACCGAGCCTCCCGGGGCTTGAACCCGATGTAGTACTCTAGTGTATTGATCCACGGGTCGGTCGGAACTCCGGAAAGAAATTATACACCCCTCGCCCCACATTAATGTGTCAAGTGGTGGGAGTCGCAACAGTAATACGAGTTTTCGCCGCACGGGCGCTGCGTATGGACAAGTTGGCAACATCGGCCAACGTAGAGCCAGTCTGCAGCATGGCTGTAGCAGACCCTGGTGGCTGGGCGCCCGGGCCGGCGAGGAGCGTCTGAGACAGGTCGGAAGCTTGCACAAAACCAACAGCATGCAACAGTGTGGCATTTGCTCGGTCCTCGCCGACGTGTTTAGAAGAATTATGTGTATCGGGGGCAGTCGGAGAGGAAGTGGGGACTCTTACTACCAAGAACTCGACGACGAAGATGTAAGTAGTTGTCGTCCTACTGTAGTCAACAGACGCGACTGTGAAAGCTGTCCGAATTTACTTTGTTTGGTTCATCGACACATGATTTGTGTCGATAATGGCATCAGCGACGTGTGTGGGATTTGTGTACGTTTGCGAGTATGTTGTGTTTTGTTCGTTTTATTCATGATTTTGAAAATAATATTGTATAATCATTATCATTAAGCGTTAAGTATTTGTGTCTCATTGAGAATAATTAGATGCGTTTGTGCAGATTATTTAAATAAACGCATTTCAGTCGGCGTCAGAGTAGTTGTGTCCTACGTGACTATGAATTTGAAAACTGTTATCTTAACGTAATGGAAAATAGGAATTATATGCAAACTGAATTAAACTGGCGGTTGAATCTGAATTTTTTTATTGATCACGATAGTTAGAAAAAACATTAAAACGGTCATCTCGACAGTTTTTAATCTCGACATAGGCATATTGAAGTATCTGTGCGTGTAGTGCCTGTTCATGGTTTAACACAGTGCAATTACATGCATGTTTATTCACAAGCCTTACAGCGCTATATTTTTCGGAAGTTGTAACAGTCCCAGCTATAATCTTGTGTGGACTCCTGAAAATATGCAGTTTTGCAGCGTACTTGAGTTTCTTGATACCGGAAGAAGCAAATAGTGTCAGTTACGAAGCGAATGTCGCATTCCATCAGGGCGCTTTATTGACTTAGTACGCTCAGTTAACAGAGACAGCGCCTTCCCGTGATAGCTTTGTTGTAAACAGTAACACGTGGTTTACGGAAGTTAAGAGTTTGCTGTAGCAGTCGCGGGCTGTCGTGCGTTGGCTGTGTGGAGTGAAAAGGGAAGAAATTTCGTACTGCGTGTGTGTCTACGCAAGTAGGTCGTTTTCATATTGTAAATAAATAATAAATGGCTATTGTCCCCTGGCAAGTAGAGTATGGGGTCTTTGTGTATGTTCTACTATGACGAATGCGCGCGCATGTGTGTTGTATGTATGTGTGTATACGGCGCGCGTGTGCGCACCTCATCTGGCCATTAATTTCTTGGCGCTTAGCCCGATTCGAGCTTTGGTTTTCTCTGTTGTGGTGGTTTTCTAAATAGTGATTATCCATACAAGCTGTACGATTCTGTGGTAAAGGGTCTGTCTTCGCAATCACTGCGTAAATACATGACGCAACTGCGTCAGGTGAACAGTTTTTATAGCCGAGATTTTTGTAAAGCAAGAGACTGGGGTTGTACAAGGCAATAGTTCAGCAGTGCGCTATACCTGTAAATCGTACGTTAGACGTCAAATAGTATCTCTTTTCTCCTCCACGCGTCCCGACCGGCTGTGGGGCCCACGCTGCACCAATCCAAAATGTACTGAGATCGTTTACCGCAGGAGTAGGGAGGAGGTTTAGTTCCCCTCATTCTTAACGTGTGCACTAGTTGGTGAAATTAAGAATTCCTGGAGCTAAACCTCCGCTCCCTCGTACGTGGTCTCACCCACAGAGGGTGCAGTCAGTCTCATCTTCAGGCGTCAAGTGGTTTATGTTAAAGGATACGTATTTGTATTAAATTCATGTTCTGTAGCCAGTGATTTGTGTGTAGTCTTCAGTTTCACTGTTAATACAGGATACTTTATTTGTCTTGTAGCCCTGTAGTGCAAACGAAAGATCGTATAAACCTAAGTTGTGGTGCTTCCAGCTTCTGGGTGTCCTTTGCAGTAGCCAGGCCTCACTACCACGTTTCAAAGTTGTTTTGTGGCGTGTTTGACGACGCCCTCAAACTATAATAGCGTCGCCTATATAGATTATACGTCTAAGACTACCTGCACATATAAAAACCGCAAAGCTGTCCCTGTTGAGAGGTCTGACTCCACTCCTCAACCGTGGCGCTAGATGGAGGTGAGTGGTCAGTTTTACGCCCCGGCCGCTTTACCCCGGGAAAGAACCCGTGTACCAATTTGACGCGTGTGTGTGTGTGTGTGTGTGTGTGTGTATATATATATATATATATATAGGATATGTAAATTTGATACTGTGTAGCCTTGAATGCAAAACTGGTTTATTAGTGAAAAACTAGAAGGACGCGGTGATGCCTCAGTAGCGGCCCGTCCCGTCTGTTGCCTGTAGGGACTGAGGAAAACCACGACATGCTTTAAGTTAGCCAGTGTACTGACAGATATTCGAACCTGGAACCTCCCGAATAAGAACTGAGAGCGTTGCTGCTTCGCCATTTGCTGGGTCACGTTCCAAAGTTGTTTTGGTAGAATGCGATGCACGTGGTCGGTCAGTTATCAGTTTGCAGGTGTTACGATTACAGTATCCGGCACTGTGACACCCTGTAGCTTGGTAGATGTGTGCTGGCATTTTGGAGGAACGTGCTACTGGCCTGAAGATGGAGGCAGCAGCAAGTGCCTCCCAAACGTTCGTACCAAATACTGTACAAAGGTACACGATGTCACATACCGACACACCTTAATCTTGATGTTCACTGCCATGAGGACATCGTCTCGTAAAAAACAGGCAGTAATACTCTCGAACGCAAACTTTCAGAAACCGATTCTGTGACATTGTTCTATTTCTTTGCGCGTTGGTGCGTGTGTGCCTATGCACGCACGCGCTTTTGTAACTTTAGCTCATTTGCAAATTTATTAGAGTAATTTATATAAATATGCTGTGTTTGTTTACGCTGCATATATGGACAGGAGTGCACGAAGTTTCCAAACATCTAGATACATAAATTCTAAAAGGTTTTGACGACGGTGTATAACATTGTGTGGTGATGGGTTTATGGACTTTATCCATCATCCGAAGAGTAAAATATTAAAATGTTAAAATCCCTGGGTTCAGTGATGGAGGCTAGCTCTGTCTAAAGGGCCCAACAGAGTAGGTGTTCTTCTCTTCTCCCCCTCCATTCACCTGAAGACGGAAGCAGAGACAGCTTCCGAAACGTTGTGATTTTAATATTTTACTGTTCGGACGATGGATAAAGTCCATAAACCCATCATCACAAATCTAGGTACATGTCATGCCCGTGCAGGCACAGAGGGGACTTGGTGGTATATCTGCAACCCATTCGTAATCCGGCACTAGAAGGCGGTTGTTGGTCCGCGCCACGCTTCGGCCGCTTTACCCCGGGGGAAGACACGGTGCCCCTTCTACAGGAGGTTGGGTCAACCTGGAAGCCGGTCTGGACCGCACAGAAAGTCTCGCCTTCACCGGAATTCGATCCCCGGCCCGTCCAGCTCGTAGCGAGTCAACTATACCGACTGAGCTATCCCCGCCGCTCCAAAAATTTAGAAGCCATCTCAATATTCTAGGCGCCAGGCAATTTGCGTAAAGCAAGTTCCATGCTGAGGACCCACAAATATTCTGCGCCGTCGTACAAAATTTACTGTCCAGGGCGACTTGGCGCCCGTGATATGTGCACCCCTGTGTGCGATCATCAGTCTGTTCTTTTGTACGAGAGCCCATTTTGAAACCATTGCTGGTGATGGTTCGTGAGTTGGTAGCACTAGCACGAAATGCAAGTGATAACTGCCCTGTGCGCTGCCACTGATGTACGTGGATGTCCAAACGAAAGGCCCACCAGCAATGCCTGCACAAGCCGTGCCATGGCCCAGGCGGTTAGCCGCCGGCCCCCCACCGCGGAGGCCCGGGTTCGATCCCGGGTCAGTCCGTGGGGGATTTGTGGTGGACAAAGTGGCACTGGGACAGGTTTTTCCCCGAGTGCTTCGGTTTTCCCCTGTCAATTTCATTCCACCGATGCTCCATTACGAGGAAAAGGACAAAAATAATCATAATCTTCACCTTCATCACAGGGTTGCACAATAAGCCTCATGGCTGCGGTGCGTCCGTAGCGTCTGCTGCGGGGCCCTTCACTAAAAAAAAAAATCCCTGGACAAGGGGCTTCGGGGGACCCAAGGCTTATGCATGTGTCCCCTGCTGGCAGTCGAATTCCGTTTTATCGGGAAACAGTCTGTTTAATGGTTCCACGATTGTGCGTGCACTGCATTTCGCGTATCACTGTGCGAAGTACGCGAGAACTGTCGTAAATGCTTTGCAAGTAGTGGCACCTTACGAATTGTTCTTGCACGCGTCTTACAACAATGCGTGTTTGTGTTTATGTCGTAATCAAAGAACCTTTTTTCCTTGGCGCTATCTCCGACTGATAAGCTTCGACTGTCGACGTCATTTAACCCACTTTCTTAATTACATTAACAGAGCTGAGCTTACGGTGTTATGACCCCCTGACCCTCCACCCCAGTGAGCCATCGTCAGGTACATGCACATATCAATAAAACACAGATCGTTAGTTGTACAATATAAAAACAGCAGTGAGATCTCACTAATGTTCTTATATTGTGCAACAAACAGGGCAGTTGTAGTAACTGTGGCGCCGCAGTGGCCAGGGCCGTTGTAGTAACTGTGGCGCCGCAGTGGCCAGGGCGGTTGTAGTAACTGTGGCGCCGCAGTGGCCAGGGCCGTTGTAGTAACTGTGGCGCCGCAGTGGCCAGGGCCGTTGTAGTAACTGTGGCGCCGCAGTGGCCAGGGCGGTTGTAGTAACTGTGACGCCGCAGTGGCCAGGGCCGTTGTAGTAACTGTGGCGCCGCAGTGGCCAGGGCCGTTGTAGTAACTGTGGCGCCGCAGTGGCCAGGGCCGTTGTAGTAACTGTGGCGCCGCAGTGGCCAGGGCCGTTGTAGTAACTGTGGCGCCGCAGTGGTCAGGGCCGTTGTAGTAACTGTGACGCCGCAGTGGCCAGGGTGGGCTAGTTTTGTCTACAACTCTTGCCTGAAACATTTGTCGTTTTAAGAAGAATTCAACGAGGTATAGATGTACTTACGTCGTCATGTAAAGTACCCGTTATACTTGTCAGATTTGAATGAAACTTTAATTTTTTCGACAGATTTTTGAAAAATATTCCAATGTAAAACTTCATGAAAATCCATGCAGTGGGAGCCGAGTTGTTCCATGTGGACGGACGGACACAGACATGAGGGAGCTAATAATCCCTTTTCGCTGTTTTGCGAAAACGCCTAAAAACTGCCATCTGAGAGCATCGCAGCTGGAAAGTGTTTACTATTTACTTAACTCCTGTCCGCTCGTAACAACTGAAACGCTTTTATTAGCCATAAAAGCTAGCGTAACTGGCACAATGAACAACTGAACTGCGATAGTACATAGTACATAAGTTTACCGCCAGATTGCCTTCTGTTCAGTCTGTGACAATTGCAATACAGCGTTTAGTGAAATTTGTGTTATTTGATTAAGTTATAGCCAGAGATAAGGAAAGTGCTCATAAATTTGGAATACAAAGCAGTTTCAAAAAATAACTTTACAGCATGTTTTATGTTAGATATCATCCGACTTCGGATTTCACCATGCAGTGGCCACGTGTCGTCGCAGTCACAAGTGGGCACCGTAAGCGTGTCGTGTCGCCGTACAATCGATATAAACATGGGAGGCCTACTAGAAACATGGCGAGATGTCGGAAGTACGCAGTGTGATTCGATTTTTGCGTGCGAAGGGTGCCGCACGGGCAGAGTTCATCGCCAGCTGGCGGAGGTCTACTGAGCACGTGTAATTTTATGGAAACGAGTGTCGATGTGGCGCAGTGCTTTCGGTAACGGCGGGACAGGTGTCGACGGCAAGCCGCGACGTGCAGATGCCTTTATCAGTGCGGACAGACGCATTATGCTGACTGACATAGGCCAAGACGCTAGACATTTCGCTGGGTGGTGCGTACAACACTGTCCACGAACAACAGGATTGCAGAAGAGTGTGTGCGCGCTGAGTGCCAAAGAATCTAGAAATGGTCACAAATCTCGTCGCAAGGTACTCTGTCGTGGCTTTGACACCTGACGCCCATCAAGGAGTGCCGATTCTGCAGTGTTACAGCGGATGAAACGTAGTTAAATTACGCGGTACCCGAAACTAGAAACGCGTCCATAACGTGGAAACACTGGTAATCTACCACAGCACAGAAATTCAAAGGCAACGTCATCAGCAAGGTAGATCATATCATGGAAAATGTCTTTTTGGGACCATAAATGTGTGCTTGTTGTGGGATTCCCTTGACCATGGTGACACTGTACTTGCTGAGTGTTACTGTGGCCCATGTGAAGGGTTACAGAAGGCCATTCGTCGCAGAAGGCCTGGGTTGGCTCGCCAAGGCTCTATCATTTTGCACGTTAACGCCAGGCCGCACACTGCCAAGCAGACCGACCGGGAGATGACGGGCCACACTGCCTACAGCCCCGATCTCGCGCCCAGTGGTTTACATCTCTTTGTACTCATTAACCCTTTAAAGCCTAGCGGTAACTTTACATGCGACCAGGTTTAACATTAAAAAATTCTACGTGGTGCCCACATTGCGTTTATGTGTTTTGTACGGATCTCAGAACAAACAGCAACTTTTGCCTTATAAAACATTAAGAGAGTGGTTTTTATAACCGAAGTGCAGAGTGTTTACAGCGCGGTACGCGCTGAGTCCTTATATAAAACAGATACGCTTCGTCTTTAAAGGGTTAAGAAGCATATGGCTGGCAGACGATTTGCAACAGACGCAGAGATGACGGACGCTGTCACCTCCTGGCTACAGACACTTCACACCGATTTCTTGTACGTCGGTGTACAAGCCTTGGTATCGCAGTAATGTCAAGGGTCACTACGTGGGAGTCTGGTGTGTATCATGTGCTGCCGATGTAGCGAGTACGCGTCGAAGAAAGAATAACGTTTTTGGAGTCGGAATATTTGTTACCTTATTGTTTGAAACCCCTTTTGTACGTTTGGGATATAATTATTGAAATTATCTGCAGAATAGTTTCGGATCTGTGCATTGCGTTTGAAGTACATTCAGTATTTAAAGAATCTTCAGAGTGGACGCTATACATTTAGCATGCAGTCGATATATTATCTTCAGAATGTGTTACAATCTATCTGTAATCTGTATAGACTGCATACCGTTGTGAGATTAGCAAATTACGTACAATTAAATACCGCCCTCACAACTTTAATACTGGGCTACATGTTTCGACCACCTAGATGGTCGAAACATGTAGCCTAGTATTTTATAAATAGTAGTTTTAAATTGAAGTTGTGAGGACGGTATTTAATTGTGTTTAATCTATCTGTAACAACGTGATACGTTACTGTTCAGAGAAACCATCCTGGCAGTGCTCGGTGAACTTTCCATAACAGTTGAAGTTCACTTAGTACCTCTTTATAAGGACATTACCGTCAGACTGCGTGCCACTGTGTTCGTAACAGGTGTAGGCAGAGGACGCAACAAGCTGTGTATAATCACGGAAACAGGTTTTAATATACCTAGGTAATGCGTAGTGCATTGCATCTGCCTGTAACAATTGAAGAAGATGCGGTGCGTCACGGCAGGGTCGTCAGAGTTCAGAGCAGACTGTTTGTAACAATTTAAATACATTACTTGTTTAGCGAAATTATTGTTAGAATGCAGACACACTGTTAATAACAACTAAAATACGCTCTGCATTTAGAGCAGCTATCTCCATAACGCACAACAAGCGGTAAGCCCCTTGAGGACGCGGTAGAGAAATTGTCGTGAGAGAGTATTTTAGTCCATTCATGTCAATTAAAATAGTCCAGTGTGTTATTTAATCTGTGGCTACACTGCACAGCAAACATGGCATGACAGTTGGAACACGTGGCCCCATAGTTAGTTACAGGACCGTCGGGAAATACTGTTTGAATGTGGACTCACTTCTGTCCTGATGAATTGAAACATATGCACAAATTAATGAAATAAATTATCAAAAAAACAGGTGTCGGTCTAGTTGTTAGAATTAAGTTATGCAAATGGTGGAGAAGAGAGACGGTATCAAAAAATATTTTGTGAAAGCGGTGAAAGGCCTTTAACAAAGGTGACTTTAAAGAAAAGAGCCATGACGGAAGTAACAATGAATGAAGGTGTGAGACCAGGCTGCAGTCTGTCTACGTTTTATTTCAATTGCCCTCTGAGCGAATAGAACAACAAGATATTCCCAGTAATTAAAACAACAGAATTGTGATACTTAACACTTCACTGTTCGGGGATTGTCTGGTATTAACACAGGGGTGGG
The DNA here is from genome assembly GCA_013340265.1 of Coptotermes formosanus. Taxonomy (NCBI): domain Eukaryota; kingdom Metazoa; phylum Arthropoda; class Insecta; order Blattodea; family Rhinotermitidae; genus Coptotermes; species Coptotermes formosanus. The sequence continues at coordinate 1,235,917 of BLKM01000294.1, forward strand.
GGCTCAGTTTCGGCGTTTGCGTTACACTTTACACCGTACCGACAAAATATGTAGTCCGAAAATCTCAGCAAAGAAAACAAACCAATTTGGGGCGTTGGAAGTGCCTCGTTTACATTTTCGAGAAAGTGACAGAGACTCATACATCAGACGGAGACTCGTACGTCAGACGGAGACTCATACATCAGCCGGAGACTCATAATCAGACAGACTCGTACGTCAGACGGAGACTCATACATAAGACACAGACTCTCATACATCAGACGGAGACTCATACATCGGACGAAGACTTGTACATCAGACAGAGACTCGTACGTCAGACGGAGACTCATACATAAGACAGAGACTCATACGTCAGAGACTCATACATCAAACGGAGACTTATACATCAGACTCATACATAATACGGAGACTCATACATCATACAAAGAGACTCATACATCAGACGGAGACTCATACGTCAGACGGGGACTCATACATCAGACGGAGACTCATACATCAGACAGAGACTCGTACATAAGACAGAGAGACTCATACATCAGACGGAGACTTATACATCAGACTCATACATAAGACGGAGACTCATACATCATACAGAGACTCATACGTCAGACGGAGACTCATACATAAGACGGAGACTCATACATCAGACGGAGACTTAATTGCCAGACTCATTATGATCGAATTCGTGGTAGGCCTGCCTTAAGAACGACCTTAAAGCCTAGAATAAAGAAAATGCACAATCGAAATGTCAGGACACCACTATGAACTTTGTACTTATGTGGAAGTGAATCTTGGGACAGTTAGCAAGAGAAGAAAAGAGAAACCAGTCAGTAGAGATGAGACAGTTAAGAACAGTTGAAGGCAGCTCTACACTCAACAGTTTGAGGAGGACAAAAAAATGTGAGAATGCAATTATTACGAAAGAAAATAGATGAAAACAAACAAAACTGGATGCAGCGTGTGGACAATTGGAAGGAGACCGAAAGGGACTGTGCTGTATAAACGGAAATGGCAGCGAAGTTCAAGAAGACCGTGGAGAGTGTGGACTGAGTAACTGCAAAGTCGAACGCCTGTAATTGCCCGCACCATGAAGTGGCGAGGAAGGGACGATACGACGATGGATAAGAAAGAGAAGAGGTGGAGGAAGAGGAGCCAGTCTCGCTAGGAATGCAGTGTTTACACACATCTGGTGTTCGTGTGTGTTTTTTTTTAGATGCGTGACAGAGTGTATGGCTGTTGGCACCGCGTATTTATTCAGACACTCCCATTACTCTGTTTCTCGAAGTTTAGTCACCAGGAATACCGTATCCGTGTATTTCTGAAGACCGGAAAGAAGAAATAGGTTGTGGGGATTGATAGGTGGATGGAACTGGCTCAGGATAGTTGAAATGTGGGCTTTGAACCGTCGGGCTATGGCGGACTGTGCCAAGCTTGACTATTCAATTAGTCGTGGCTGAATCGAGGTCGCTTGACGTGTGGCCAGGCTGTTACACCGTGTCTGGAGCAGCCACATCACCTGCTGTGCGTTAAAAGTGTGACGTGTCAACCATTCACCCTACTGTTGGCGTTCTGCCAGCTTCCGCGTCACGTGCCACGTTACGTCAGTGTGGGGGTGGGGTTCTCCACTTCCCATAAACCTCACAGCGAAATGACTTAACTGTTTCTATCACAAACGGCAGAAACAGTTTGACGTAGTAACGTAACTCTAACGTGTCGTCGGTGAAACTGTATCGCCACCTTAACAAATGCATAGATTTTTAGCACGTCGTTAGAACAGAGGCCGTATGACGTCATCGTTACGATTTAATACGTGAAGATAATTCCGCGATTATGTAATGTAAACAGTATAAAAGCGTCTCCAGCTTAGGGCTTATGCCAGCACAAAACACAGAGTGGGCGTCATATTATGACGCGACTCACTGTGATCACAAACAGTGGTTTTATGTCAACACAGCGCAAGCTGAAGTACATACCCGTACGTCCTCCAAAATACAGGTGCTTTATACGTTGATGTGACGATATTTGTTAGCTTAAACTTTGAAGAAGGCTTAGCACTGAAATTAAGAGATTAAAGTTTACGGTTGTAATGAAAAATGAAATTAGAAATGGGAAACATGAACTGCGCCCACAGCCTGTAACACAGTGCTTCCACATCGCAGAGCGCCGCTGTAGCATTGGGGTGTGCCACTTCCACTGTGACCTCGGGCTGTGGAGACGCGGTGAAAGCTTTCGTGTTCCCGTCCTTAACGCCCGCCCCGCATGCTGATTAAAGCCGAAGAGAAACTTCGAAGCGAATAGCGTAGGTTACCGACTCCTTCGTTGTTGTAACCTTTTTACAGTTGTTGGACTGTGCCTCTGCCAGCTGTAGCCAATTTTGTGTGGTATCGAACATCGTGGTGGGGTGGTTAGTTCGGTAGTATGGATTTGTTTCCGTGGGGTAGTAGGTTCAAACCCTGGTTACGCAGATTGGCTGTGCTGACTTTAACCCTTTAAAGACGAAGCGTATCTGTTTTATATAAGGACCCAGTGCGTACCGCGCTGTAAACACTCTCCACTTCGGTTATAAAAACCGGTCTCTTAATGTTTTATAAGGCAAAAGTGGCTGTTTGTTCTGAGATCCGTACAAAACACATAAACGCAATGTGGGCACCACGTAGAGTTTTTGAATGTTAAACCTGGTGGTACGTAAAGTTACCGCTAGGCTTTAAAAGGTTAAGGAAAGCACAATTACGTGATGTGCTTGCTTTATTTGTCAGTATTACAGTATACAGCAGCTAAAACTGTGAAGAACGGAAGCCATTCAAATTAAGAAACTGAAGTGCACCGCCGTACTTAGAAGTGTTGGGAATGAGTATCCAAACCGCGTCCAAAACTGCAGGCCTGCCACGGAAAGTGCACCGCTTTACCAGGCGTTGCTGTTGTAGGCTACGTATTGACAAGAATGCGAAGTATGTGTTCTATATTTGGTATCCTCTGACACAGAGAACAGCCCGTCTAAGTGACGTGGTGCCCCATTCCCCCGAAAATGCAATAGACGTGTCTCTCACTTCCGGTACGGGTTTTCCCGTACGCCTACTCCACTATTCTGTACCTTTATTGCAAGGGTTCACAAAACGCACGACGTGACTTGAATTAGTAAATATTTTCCCTGAACACGCAGGCTAGTGACCATTGTTCAGCCCCGGGCTGATATGCATGCATAAAGCCCAAGTACCACGCCTGCGGCCTTGTGTGTTGTCCCGACTTTCCTTCTCTTTGTGTGTGTGTGTGTGTGTGTGTGTGTGTGTGTGTGTGTGTGTGTGTGTGTGTGTGTGTGTGTGTGTGTCGCTCTTAAGACAGAACATTTGCAGGTTTGTATGCGTACACTGTAGAAGATATACAGTTCTTATTTGAAATAATTTTCAGTATGGTGAATGCTTAACCTTTTAAAGCCTAGCGGTAACATTACATACCACCAGGTTTAACATTAAAAAATTCTACGTGGTGCCCACATTGCGTTTATGCGTTTTGTACGGATCTCAGAACAAACAGCAACTTTTGCCTTATAAAACATTAAGAGATTGGTTTTTATAACCGAAGTGGAGAGTGTTTACAGCGCGGTACGCACTGAGTCCTTATATAAAACAGCTGAACTTGGTCTTTAAATGGTTAATAAGATTCAAGGGAAAATGTTTTCGAGTCTTGCTGTGTGAGTGGGTTTAAAGAATGAGTTTGTGGGTTCAGTAAAGTGAACATTAAGGCAGTTGTGGTGTGAAGAGCCAGGAAGCTCTCATTGGCAGATGTGTGGTACTGGCTTTGTGTGCCTTAGTAACTGTATTTATACAGGGTGATTCCTACGGATACCCGTCACTTACTGCCGAGTGTCTCGACCATATGGGATGCGAGGTTCTCATGGCGGTGTTTATGAAGTCGCCAAATATAAGCAACGAAGTATTCTCGGGTGGCTTAGCCCTCTGAACATGAAGTTCGTCAAAAGAATATTTAAAGGTTACGTTTCCTGTCCCACGCAGCACATACAGCGTCTTCACTCTGAGGTAGTTTTAACTCTTTGCAGCTTGGGATAATATATAAAACCAGTTCTTACCTCATAGCAGATACACTGCGTCTCGACAAAAGAACCAACCGTGTAATGCAGTTCAGGGACATAACGTCTCTTTATTGTGAGAATCACACGGAATACATAATCACAGCGTGGTGGCAAAATGCGGAGCTTTTTAATGCTAAAGCAGTGTCAGTGTACTTAAATGGGTTAAACAGTGATAATTACTGCCCCAGAAGTTGTGCCGCTATACTGTGTCAGTTGAAGCGGGCACTACGGTTACGGGTTCGAATCCCTCATAGTGAAAGGTTTCGCTTTTACTATCTTCGTCACAGTCTGTAAGCCAGCGAGTTCAGTCATGCCCAGCTACATTCCCTTCTTATTTTACCACGCACACTTTCAGCACTCTACGTTAAGTGACACCTCAGTAGTTCATACAGCCGCCATATTCGTATTTTAAGGGCAGAAAATTAACGTAAGTTTCAATCTAATAACGTGATGTTCATACACAGTTAAATCAACATTTTGTGCTGTTTACAGTTTTTAGGTTAAGGTTATAAACAGAGATATGGTGACACTGTAGGTAGGCCCTGTAACGCGAGGCTAATTGCAATGTTTTGTTTCAGAGAAGAGGGGGCATCTCTGTGGATAGATCGGACCAACATGCGATATTCATTCAGATGGTTGGTGAGTACGAAGTCTCTGCGTGAATGACGACATTCTCAGAATGTCAGATTTCATTTAAGTCCCTTTAATGGTTCTGCAGTTGTTACAAGCATACAGACAGACAGACAGACAGGCAGGCAGGCAGGCAGGCAGGCACAGCGTGTTTATCAGGTGCTTCGCAGGGATGCGAACGCGCCTCGAAACGGGTACAGAAATCTTACAGATACAGTGTTCTTCTGAAACACATATATCTTACAGATACAGTGTTCTTCAGAATTGAACGGAAACCTGACACATAGGGTGTTCTTCAGGATTACATAGAAACCTTACAGATACGGTGTTCTTCAGGATTACACAGAAACCTTACAGATAGTGTTCTTCACGATTACGTAGAAACCTTACAGATACAGTGTTCTTCAGGATTACACGCAAACCTTACAAATACAGTGTTCTTCAGGATTACACGGAAACCTTACAAATACAGTGTTCTTCAGGAATACACGGAAACCTTCCAGATACAGTGTTCTTCAGGATTACACGCAAACCTTACAAATACAGTGTTCTTCAGGATTACACGCAGTCCTTACAGATACAGTGTTCTTCAGGATTTCGCGCAACCCTTACAGATAGTGTTCTTCAGGATTTCGCGCAACCCTTACAGATAGTGTTCTTCAGGATTTCACGCAACCCTTACAGATACAGTGTTCTTCAGGATTTCGCGCAAACCTTACAGATACAGTGTTCTTCAAAGTTCCAGAGATTTCAATGTGCTACGGTACAAAGCGCGGCCACCAGATGATTATTTAATAGTGCAAGAAGGAAAATGAAGTAAAACAAAGGGGAAAGAATTAAAACCGAAGGGTAGGTACAGATTTATGGGAATTGAGAAATGTGTGGAACAGAACAGGTTATGGCTCATTATAGCGTGTTATGCAGAAATATAGACAGAAATGGACAAGAAAATGTCAGCAATAAACGACGTGAGAAGTATATTTTTTCCGGTCGGTACTGCAGTCTCAGCCTTTTCCGGGAAACGTTTGAAGAGCCTGCATACGCAGTGAAATGGTGATATGACACTGTCCTCGAGTGAGTGAGTGAGTATGAGGTTTAGCTGTGAAGACTGTGGTTGCAGGTGGAAATTGTCATGTATTCCTGTTACAATCTCATTAGAAGACATCCCACTGTGTATCGTAAATTATGTACCAAGAGTGCAGATGTCAACAGAGCTGTTTTTGTGCCACGATCAGTGTTTGTTTTTATATAGGGTTGCTACACGTTCAAACCCGTAACGCAGTAACATGTTAAGGTCGGTGGTGAACGTTTAAAATTCATACCTGTATGAAAGATATCTCTTCGTAACAAATTACATTTGTTACAAGTGTGTTATTGTGTTATTGTTAGGTTGGGTTTAGTACAATAATACAGCAGCTATGATAAATACAATGTGTAAGGAAGAGCCCTTTTTCATCAAAGTTAGAATTTGAAATTGTCATCACAATCCTTCACACATTCTTGCCTTATAATGACCCTTAGGGTTTGCAACATGTAGCAATGTAGCAATTTTATATACGAACAAGTAAGGTTTTTACAATAAAAAATATTTGGGTTGACTGCTTCACTCTTGGTGCATATCCGTGTTAAATTTGCAACGGATATTTTGCTGTTAATGGAATCATAGAGGAAGAATTTAGGGTGTTTTAAGATGTGATTATGATAAATGAAGAACGGATGGAGTGAAGGAAGAACAGAACGGAGAAAGGAGGGGAAAACAGAAAGGAAGGAATAACGAAAAATGGGGAAGAAGGGGAGAGAATCAGAAAGGAAGAAAAAGGAAGCAAGGGCAGAGCAATCCAGAATTGTTGTTTTGCGTCACTGGTTGAGGTTACGTCAGCTCACTTCGTGTAGTCGTGAGGTCAGTAAAACGTCGCCAGTGGTTCGCGGACCACATCTGAAAAACCCCTTCCTTTGTGCCAACACGCTGTAACGTGTGTGACACTTTTCCAGAAAAGAGTTTCTCACGAGCACGTCATGACGGTAGATCAGATTACTGCGGCGTGTGAGGAAATCCGGTTACTGTAAGCGGTTATCCGTATCTATTGGCCGGTCCGGTCCGGCGGATGCTGAGACTCTCGTATGTGCAAGGAAACGGCAACCATAGAGTCATATGGAATGTACTAGCACACGGACAGAATCTGAGTTAAAACTGGCGTTTATCTAAATTTTATATGAAACTCAGTTCTACCTCACAGAAGACACAATCCGTGTCCACTGCAAAGATTAACCGGTTAATGCTGTTTTGGGAAATAATTGATGTTTCTGTTTCTAATTTCTTCTTTCAGACAAGCACGACAAAAGTACCTCTACTCATTGTTCTTTACTGCTGTAATGCAGACCAGTCAGTTCAGGAACATTTGCTGTGCTTGTCTGAAAGTAGAAATTAGAAACAGTATCATACCTGCACAATGGGATGGGCAATTTGAAAAGAAAAATATGTTTCTCGTGAGAACTGTATAAAAACAGAAGTACACTGTGTCAGAAAAATGCAGGTTTTCTTAACGTTACATCAAGTGACGCGTGTAGTTTTTTTTTAGTGGTGAACGGCCTCGCAGCAGACGCACCGCAGCCTTAAGGCTTCTTGTGCAACCCTGTGATGAATATGACGATTATTTTTGTCCCTTTCTTAGTAATGGAGCACCGGTGGAATGGAACTGACAGGGGAAAACCGAAGTGCTCGGAGAAAAACCTGTCCCAGTGCCACTTTGTCCACCACAAATCCCACATGGACTGACCCGGGATCGAACCCGGGCCTCCGCGGTTGGAGGCAGGCGGCTAACCGCCTGAGCCATGGCACGACCGCGCACGATCGCAAGTGACGCATGTAGCTACAAGTGTGCTTTAAATGGTTAGGCAGCAGAGATCAAGTCTTCAGCTGTGTTGCACGAATCCCCGGGCGCCAGGTCGCCATGGCGACTAAATTTTGTACAGTGGCGCCCAATAGTTGTGGGCCCTCAGTATGGAACTTGCATAAGGTCTAAAATTTTGAGGCGGTTCCTAGATTTCTGGAACTTTTGTGTGTCCTTGAGTGAACGTATTGCATCGGAATGAATGTGGAAGGAAGAGGTAGTGACGCAATGTCAGGGCACTGCCCCGGACTGTGACTGAAGGACCGGGGAAGACCACAAATTATCAGGGGAGCCCCTCTCTGGACCGAACTGCAGAACATGAAGTTGGGGCGTTCCGTACGCCTATTGTATCGATCATTATATCGAGTTATTGCATATACAGAGATTACTACTGCCGATCGACTTGCCAGGAGAGATACTGTACATTGTGTGATTTTAAATTACAGGGGAGGCTAATTAGTACGTATTAAAGACACTTCTTAGGAGCATAGATTATTTTTTCTTGTTTTTAATTAAATAAGATTTTGGCTCAGGAGAGCGACAGGTGGTGGACAGGTGGTGAGCTCTTGTGAATGCGGTAATGAACCTTTGGGTTCCACAAAATACGGGGAATCTATTGATTAGCAGAGGGCCTGCTAGCCTCCGGGGCCCCCCCCCCCCCCCGAATCTGTTGCGTGGAGTTAGTTGCTTGCTGCATTTGGACTGCCTTGATGTTGGCGGCAAGAGGCGCGTCTGAAAGTTTGATACCTGTCTACCAGTACACAAGGCATAAAACCCCATAAGACAAGTCATTAGCATCATTGTGAGAACTCCAAATTTCGCGGAGGGGTTGTTTTCATGCGTTCAGCTAGGTGGCTGTGAATTGTTAAGTTTCCTGTAGAAAGCGCCACGGGCTGTGGAATGAGGAAGTCATGCCTGTCTTGCAGAGCAGACGTTGGTACCGCAGCTGGCTGTAGAAGCTGCGTACTGGGGGGGGGGCGCGGCGGTGTTGTTCGCGGATGCAGTCTTCTGTACAGTTTAACTTAACAAATAAACATGACACATGAAACACATCCGTTCAAATTTGTGAAGCCTTTGTCAGAGAGACAGAGCCAAACATCAGCACGTACAGTTAACTGTTGCTGTGTCTTACAGATATTCGTTTTCTTATTGATTCTAATACCAATAATTTCTTAAATTATAAGCACGACACAACGTGTGTTTGATGCAATATAGGCCTATGTTTCGTAGTTAGAAATTTCAGTGTTTGCTGTCACTTAGTTAATAGGGGTAGCTCAGTCAGTACAGTGACTAGGCTAGGCATTGAACGACGTTGGAACGGGGATTCGATTTCCCGGGGGGGGGGGGTCCGTTCTCCACAGCATGCGTATGGGCTCTGGAGCCAACGTACGTCTTATTCAACGGGTACTAGGGGTTCTTTCTCCAAGGGTAAAGCAGCCGGGGCGTGAAGCTAAACACTCGTGTCTATCTACTGCCGATTTTAAGAATCCGTGGAACTACAACCCCACCCCAATATGTCTTCATATCTCGGTGCTTAATTAAGGAGAGACAGTTTTACCCCCGCGCCTAATTTCGGTACAGTGCCGTTACGAAGGTGACCTTTCCGCTGAATCTCCCAGGCCCGGTAAATTAAGCCCGAGTTGTTTTGCAATCGTGTGTCTCTTTGTCACTGTCGCAACCCAAATTCAGGGAGTTCATAGCTATTCTTAGCCGTGCCCCATTCACTTGTAAACAATTCTGTTCTTCGTGGGAAGTGGCACAATTTGTCCCTGACAGAAGAAGGGTGGACAAAATTACAGAATGAAGAAATTCACAGCTTGTGCCCTTTATATATTTATTTATTTTTGGCTTATTTCACAATTCTTTCTGTTGGTGAGGTTATGTGTTCGTGTGACAGCGTGATTAGTGACTGAAGATTTGGAAAAGGGTTATTGCTGGAAGCGGTCGTGGCCTTGTTTGAGGTAGTCGTCTTTCTGGACGTTTGCCTGGACTGCTTTGAGAAGCAATGGGAAGCTTCACTCAAAGGATACGGTCTTGAGGCCGAGGTTTGAAGGCTGTGCCTGCCGAACAGAATTGCACGCTGTATGAACAAATTCACCAAACTAATGCACCTTTACTAACCATTATTATATCCCGACACATGTTTCGGCGTCTGATGTCGCCATCATCAGGGGACATCCATTGTGAGGAACACTGGACGTGCATATGGTGTATAAGAGAAGTACTGTGCGAGGCAGTTCACACTGACATTTTCGGGAGCACTGGTTAGCATACATATTAAGAACACGTCACTCACACTGGATAAAACGTACCACTTCGGACGCAGCGACACGCAGTCAGCTGAATTTACACTGTTCAGTGCCACAGGACACTTCCTTCACATCCAACTACACGTTCAGAGGCACGACTCTGGTCGTCCGTAACACGTACCGACACAATTCCATATCATACCATATGATCCTAATTCTACATACTTCGACTATTTCAAAATTGTCTACAATTGGAAGATCTTAACCAAACTTTAAGGACAAGTGCACATGACTTCACATATTTTAAGTATTTTATCCAGTGTGAGTGATGTGTTCTGCATACACGTGCCACTGTTGGAACCGGTGCTCCCGGCAGTGTCAGTGTGAACTGTCTGACCCAAGACTTCTGTTGTAAACCATACGGACGTCCAGTGTTATTCAGCTTAAGTATCCCCTGGTTATGGCGACATTAGACGCCGAAACATACGTTGGGTTGTAATAATTGTTAATAAAACTGCATTAGTTGGTGAATTTGTTCATATACTGAAAATGCACGGTGAAAACAACATAAAGTTGAATGTGAAGAATTCTACGCATTCAACCACAAGTTTCGGCTGCACCTGATACCCTTACGGTGGAAGAGACAATTCGGATATGGTCGTCAGACTTCGGCCGAAGAAGGCCAACAGAGACTTAGATGTAGCTGGTCAGACGGCATTAAAGTCCGCCGTCAGTATGACAATGTAGGCGGGATTGATTTGGCGTAGATTTTTTGCTTTTGTAGGAACCGTAATGAATTTTGGTGTTTTATAAAATTCTTGAGATCCACCCAACATTTTATCCCACTTGGTACTTCGGATAAAGCGGCCGAAACGTAAAGCTAACCACGTGCGTAACCCACTGCCCTAATGAAGTACGTGGTCAGTTCTGCCTCCGCACTGTCAATTTCATGGCATGATCAGGCACAGCAAGTGTTTGCTGTAGGAACTGCGTATGTTACGTAGTAGCGTAGAGTGGCTGGCGCATTGCGGTTGGTGCACGGCAGGATGCACCTTCGGTTGTAATGAGAATTTAACTTGAATCCATATTATGTTCCCTTTGAGGTTCATATGCATGTCCTAAATACGTAACGGTATTAATGTCCACACACACAGTGCATGTTCGGCTGGAGCACATTGGCGCTTGTACGAGGGGTCCTGCTTGGGAGGTTCCCAGTTCAGTTGGGGCCGGGACTCCGTCAGTCCTGACCGAAGTTTTCTTGGTTTTTGTCAGCGCCTCCACGGTTATGCTGGTCTATGACCGTAAGTTGGCAACACCGACTTCCACATCTGTTCCATTTCATTGTTTACTGTCATTTAGTCGTTCGATGACATAGTCTGAGTTACTGACATCGTCATTAAATAAACTACAGAGAAATGGCTAATGTTTGTACGCAGAACTTAATCCAAAATTCTTGATATGTTCCTAGTTGCCATTTTGTTCAAGAATCAGTACAGCGCGCAGTCAGTTGTCAGTGTTCCAGACAACCATGTTACCCCTTTAAAGACGAAGCGTATCTGTGTTATATAAGGACTCAGTGCGTACCGCGCTGTAAACACTCTCCACTTTGGTTATAAAAACCAGTCTCTTAATGTTTTATAAGGCAAAAGTTGCTGTTTGTCCTGAGATCCGTACAAAACACATAAACGCAATGTGGGCACCACGTAGAATTTTTTAATGTTAAACCTGGTGGTATGTAAAGTTACCGCTAGACTTTACCAAGGTTAATCTGAAAACACCATCTTGCTGAACACCCGGTGGCTAGCACTCAAGTCACATAAATTCGTTGATGATGGAAAGAATGACACCTTGCAAAACCCTGGAAACACATTGTCAAAATGACGTGGTTCACGACACAGTATTGTGACGGTTGTGTGCTGTGGTTTGCCTCTGTCTGAACAGACAAATGTTGCTTTATGGCGTGAATCACTGAAGGCATGAAGCTCATTCGAACAGTATTTAAAAATTCATTTTCTACCTCGCAGAAAGCATTGTGTCTCAGTTACACATTCGATTCAGTAAATGCCGTTTAGGAATAAAACCGCTGTCTATTGCAAGGGTAATATGACAGAATTCAATAAATTTTATGTGCAGAATTCAGAAACTTTGATGTTAAAAGAGATTGTACACGCATGTGCAATCAAATTCGCGATATCTGGCGCCTCTGGGACCAAAGGGTGGCCGGGTATTGTAATTTTCCGGATATTAGAAGGTTGCCTAATGTGTCCCTTAGTGCACGTAGCTGTTTTATTTGTCAGTTCGTATCCTGTGCTGTTTTCCACACTTCACCTCATGTTCCCATTCCATCACTGTCTACGTAAAGTGGTGTATATATAACCTAACAAGACAGTGCACGTATAAAGCAACATTGCGGCGCGTTCGCGTTACCATTATGGCCGTGGAAAAGCAATGACTATTATATATTGCGTGTGTCTGTAGCCACAGTTATCCGGCATGAAAGGCGCGTGCGGCCTGTTATATTGTCATCTGTGGCCTGTCTGGCTGTACGATATTTTTCCACATTTTCTCAGTAACTTCGCGATTTTTGGAAAAAAGTTATTTGGTATAAAATGTGTGTTTCGGTTTTCTCTGCAACTTTTGTGTGAAATATTTATCATTATAAAAGAAATTCAGCGAGATATTATCATAAATGTACTTATGTCTTCATGTAAAGTACGTGTTATTCGTGTCGGATTTTCATTAAATTCGAATTTGCTCGACAGATTTTCGAAAAATACTGAAATACAACATTTCTGGAATATCCGTTCAGTGGGAACTGAGTTCCCTGCGGACGGACGGACAGACATGACGAAGCTAATGATCGCTTTTCGCAGTTCTGTTAATGCGCCTCAAATCAACAAGACCCCAGTGTTTCCCTTTTTTGTTATCCTATTCATAACACTGCTCCCGGTTGACGGAACGGTGAAATATAATGGGCCTGTAGTTCAGTTTCCACTTAATAGAGCTTTCCAAATCATCCAGTGTGGAACATTACACTAAAAACTACAGTTCTTGCACTAGTTACTGCTATATTTTAAGGACCATAACACTGTGACTACTTTTTGGATGTTCTTTCCAATTCACCATTCACAGTCGTTCTCCTCGATGACACTGTATTATGCATGGAAATGGGAAAATGTTAAGTAACTAAAACCCGTGTCCTATTATCATATTATCCATTTTAATATTATTTTCCTTTTGAGAGTCATGTGTGCACACATGCACATGTGTGTGTGCTCGCGCACGTGTGTGGGGAGGGGGGCAGGTGTGCAGACCCAGCGTTGATTGATGTAATTCCTTGTTGCTAACTTCAGCGTGTCTTACACCTGTCTGCCTGGCTGTTACAGGGCCTATTGTAGCCACTAGCAGATCTCGCCATCTCTCGGACTCAGACTGGCTGTTGCTGGAGACATTGGATACAAGATGTCAGCGGCCATTGCACACTGGCAAATTTCTGACGATGCACAAGCGGCGTCGGAAGAGATTAACCACACGCTCATTAACACAGGAACCAGCCCTTCTGGATGACATCCACCATGGGCAAGTGCAGGTACATATGTAACTCATCAACAACCTAACCAGCTCTCTGGTGGCAGAACCCAAAGGTTCAACCAAAGCCCTCCATTGGACGTGATCCTAAGCCAGCCAGTTCCATCCACCTCCCCTCTTTGTGACATGTTTCCCCCAGATTTGTATATTTTTCTCACACCACGTTCCCTGTATTTCAAATGGCTCCTCTGTAAGAGGTTTCCCTGTCAAGTGTCTCTTATGTATTTCTGGCCCCCACCATGTGTGGTACAGGCTGTAAAGAATACCTCAGGTGATTTTGCTCTACGGTACTGTTTTCCATATTGATGAATCTCAGAAAGTTCAGTTTTTCGACATATCCAATTTAAAAAGTAGTCTGTGTGCTCTGCTTTCTGTGAAGAAGCAATAAACATGGACAAAATGTCAGCTGTGGCAAGTAGAAAGCTTGTGTCGTGATGAGCCCATATTTGTAAGAATGACACTCGAAACACTGAACAGCTCCCACCACGATCCCAGTGACACAAAACACATAAATCTTTACAGAATTTTGGTAACGATGTGTACTGTTTGTGTTAATATTAGAACACAGTGGCTTTATGTGTTTCTGTGATTCTAATTCTAAAGACACATTATTTGCAAGAAGAGAATTACATGGTTTGGCTTTTAATGTAGCTGCAGTGTTTTCTGTGAAGTAGGAACTAACTTTTTACACATTCTGTAGGAAGTAAAAAAGAGTATCGTATGTGGAAACCATGTCCATCCTTCCATCTGTCCAGGATCAAATATGAGCCGCTAAACTGTATGTCAGATTTTCATGAAATTTGGGTATAGGAGTGTTTACAAGAAGCTGTCAAGCAGGCATTACTTCTGTTAAAATTGGCTCATTCAGAGCCATATTTTAGCTATGGGTGTAAATCAATTTTTGCTGTGACCAATTTGGGTGAAATTCAGCATACACTATCTTTACCCAGTGCTGTTTAAAATCCATGAGTTCTTTTTAAATCAGTACTGTGAAGACTGTAGTTTAGTTAAGGATATAAATATTTTCTCCCCATACTTTCTACATTTGTGATCCAGTTTGGACAAACACGGTAAAGGAAACATTTATAACAATTAATTGAGTGACTGTGAGGTTTGTGGAAGCGGGCGCAGTGTAAGCCCTACTTTACTTACAGCCATAAATTAATTCCTCTCCATGTTTTCTATATTTATTGTCCAATATGAGTGGAATTACGTGTATGATATCCAAATGTAACGTTGCTGAGCATTTGTGAGTTTTGTGAAAAGTAGGGTAGGGAAGACCATATTATTTGCAGGCATAAATGAAATTACATTTATGCCTGTAGTGTGAAACCTGTGATACTTAGAAAGTAAATAATGCCTTGATAAATATGTATACTACACAATAGAGTACACCGTTTGCAGTCTTGTTAAATATTATTGAGTTGAACTTAGGCTACAAGGGGATAAGCCGTATCATTGTGTGCTGATTCACTTACCGTTTAATGTTCTGTGCTTGTGTAAATTCAGTCTCGGTGTTGCAGTCAGTGCTGTGTACAGTGTTGGCCCACAGTCTGCAGCAGCACTGTTGGTTGTATTAGTAATGAATTATTTTGTCTATTCTTAGCCTATGGAATGATGATTATATGACATTGAATGGTAGGGTTGTTAGTAAATAATGACGTGCAAAAATGTGGAACACAGTGATCATGGAATGTAGTGGTGGTGGTGGTGGTAGTTGCTGCTGCTGCTGCTGCTGCTGCTGCTGTTGTTGTTGTTGTTGTTGTTGTTGTTTATGTGCCTTTGGGAGGGAAGCTGAGAGAAGATATGGAAATGCCTCAGAATAACTGGCATCCAGGCTGTGATCTGAATGTGGTACCTCTGAACACAAAGCACGAGTGCTGCCCACTTGAGTATGAAGTTTTGTTGGTGGTAGTCCTGTCCCTGGTGGTTGGCTTTATGAGTATATTCCTTACTGCTTGAAAATCCTTAAGTCTTTTTTTTTTTTGATGATTTTTTAGTGAACATTTTTTGTGTTGTGATTTTGTTGCAGTGTGTACTGGATCGTGTTTGGCAATGGCCATTCAATGCCTTCACTTTAGATACTGTGACAGGGGGTAAGTGGATTTCTTAAAGCTCATGTAACATTATTTAATGAGGGCTGTTTCCCTGGCAATATAGTGGCTAAAACATGAAACTGACTGCATGTACATGTACGTATTTAGTGCTGAAGCCTGAAGTACGTGGAATATCGTCACTGGCATTTTCACAACCAAGTGTACCATTGCCTTTAATTTTAAATTCATAAAGTTTAAAAGAAGTTATTTGTCGAAATTTTATAAGCCTGTTTGATCAACATATGTTAATCAGCGTTGTTCAACACTAGTACCGTTCATGGGAAAGATAATTTTTTTAAATTTAACTGATATATTCATAATAGGTACAGTAGGTGTTTCAGTAAATGGACTGGTTACACGCTGGATGATTGATATCTGATTTATAATAGTGGCATGGGTTTTTGTCTTGGAACCCAGACTTGCTTTTGCTTTTATGTAACTCTTTATGTAATAGGTTGATTATGATTTTTACCCTGAAGATGGAAACAGTATGTTCCTTTGGAACAGACGTACAAACCAGAAGATAGTGCAGCTCGTGCCAGTTGCTGATTTACCAAAACACAGTACATAATTCTTTCTGTTTATAGGTGTTGGTGTTTACGTATTAAGCTGGGTCTAATGGTTGCTCTTTTAATATTTCAGGGCGATCACTGCCAGTATTGTGTGTTCATTTATTTCATTGGTATGGACTGATGGACCATTTCAATTTGGACGTTGTTCGTGTATGGAAATTATTTAGTAAGTAGAAACAGCTTTTTGGTATTCATTACAGAACAGTTATGTAAGGGACAACTACTAGAAAGTCTCTAAAGGTTACGGTCATGTGGGGTGTGACATGGTGTGGTTGGTTAGATAGGTACCAGAATATATGGCTTCACTTCTTACAACACTGTGATGTTAGTACTGATACTGACTGTGGAGTTTGCATTTGGCCTTGGCTATGATTTCGGCTGGGGAAAGATGACCATCCATTGCTGGGGACCAGTAACCAATGTATTCCAGTTAAAAATACATTTGGCTGAAGTTGGCAGTTGTGTTTTGTGTGTGTGAGACAATACTGTTATTTTCTGTAGTGTTCTATGTAGGTAGAGCTGTGCATAAATTTGACTTTTGGTTTGCTGTAAACAAAAAAACCTGCATTGTGCAGTGATGCAGACTCATGTCTTTGACAGATCTATATGTTTCCCCGGCTGTCATTGCAAGTGTTAAGGGCTGTACCCACACTGTGCGGGGCAACTGCAGTCTCTTGAGAATCAACTGCACCTCTGTTTGAACATCAGATATCAAAAATATGTTTTGTTCTTGTTAAGGGATTTAAAATGGACTCAGTTGCAGCTATCAAAACATTGAGACTTGGAAGTCAATTTGGCTTATTTAACATAATGGTTTTGGTGCTGGCATTTTCTGCCTGACTGCAATAAAGGATGTGATATTGAACACAGTGTCTTAAGGACTGCTCTAAATTTTAATCGATGCCATTTTCCTTGGTGCATTTGGAACAAACATTTGCAAAAATGTCTGTCTGTTCCCACATGTCACGCGTTGACAGCCACTAAGCAGATTTCCATGTAATTTGCTGTTGGTGAGTTTCATTAAAATTTGTCAGCACGTTTCACTTTCTTGTTGGTATCAGACAACACTCTTGAATCCTTTACGTTAAGATGCACATAAATTTCTGTTCATACCTTGCCAAGTATTCATTGGAGTAAAAACTTTTTGAACAAAATTGTACAGAAAGATGGGAGACACATTATATATCCAACACTTTTACCGTTGTAAGATTTTTAAGATGATTAAATGAAATGAAGTGCATGTGCCAGAATTGTTATGCCATGTTTGCTGTTCTCACTTTTTTTTATTATCTTTAAGAACATACAGGTACTCCACATTCTATTTGAGTTTGAAAAATGCCATTTCACTCATATGTGGTCCACTAATCTAGGCTGACTGAGAGAGGCAGGGAGGAGAGGCATTAGAGTTGTGGCCCTGGCATTGAATTGCACTGCAACATGCTTCTGTGACATATTGTCTTACCACAAGGGTGAACAAATTTTCTGGAAATGTAGGGGCACCCTCAAAATTGTAAGGTCCAAAAAGGGTGACGTGAAGGAAGCTCCATATTAAAGACTTATAAATGTTAGGTACCACCATACAAAATTCCTTCACCTGGGTGATCTGGCATCTGGGAGTTATGCACCCGTGACTTACCACATCTTTTGCAGCTTGAATCAACTTTAACACCTATAACATTGTTTTGGCTGGTCGTAACTACTGTGTGGTTTATGGAGGAAGAAAGTAAGGATGAAGAAAAGAAAATTAGGCCCAGCTGTGCAACATCTTGTGAACTGACATAGGACATCTTGCACAACATCCTAGCAAGAACTTCAATATAGTATCTGTAATACAGAATAAAGTGAAAAAATATCAACGAAAGTCAGAATTTGGCATGTTATTATAAACTGCTGTGTGAGACCTTAAGACTGGGAATCAACTAAAGATGAATGATTTTTTAAATAACTTGTGGCCAACAGATCCACCAAATACCTGTAGGGACATTTTACCATTAGCTACAATGGCTATAAATTTAAAACGTGTTACCACTGATTCTTTTTGCCCACTCGAATCCCTTTCTGTATCACCACAACCATGTGCCCCTGCACTGTCTTCAACAGATCGTGATGAAACTCCAATGCTTCAGTCTCTGCAGCCATCACCCCTATAGCTTAATGACTGATTCATCATATCACCCACCCATCCACTCAGCAAACCATCTACTGTGTGGTCAGTAATGTTAATTTTTGTTATCTCTTTATATAGCTTCAAAAAGGAGAGCAGATGAGTTTTTGCATGTTTGGGAGACAGAGAAAAAGAAAAATTAATGCTTCTGGACAAATTAATTTTGCTGCAATTTCACCCAACATGAATTGTTTTTGGAATGCAAGTATTTCATAAATCACAGAGTACCTGTATTTAAGAATATGAGTCACATCCTTCCACTGTTTATATCTAATTGGAACAATCATAGTTTAATAGCAATTTCAATTACATCAGCAACTTAGATGTGTTTTTTACCTTTTCATTTCTTTGTCTATGTTTCCAGCCCTTGTAGAAGCAGGCTATCACAGTACAAATCCTTACCACAACTCAATCCATGCTACAGATGTGACACAAGCAATGCACTGCTTTCTACAAGAAGAAAAAGTGAGTTATAAAGTGACATTTTATATTTGTGATGCATTACATTTGTTGTGATTGTAACTAACAAAATGTCAGTTTCACATAACCTTTTTTTAGGGTTACAAAGGATTTCACTTGCTATCACATTTTATCCTCCTCTTTCTCCTACTGTCCTCAGCTTTCTCCCCCTTATCCTTTTACAGATTTTGTTCTTATATTCAGTATCTCATGAGTTTAGATCTTGGCCCAGAGATCAGCTACTCATAGTTTTAGTCAGTCCAACCAGGAAGATGCTGACATTTTAGGTTTTCAGCGCAGTAAATATTTAGGTGGTGTTCCCGGTTACCACATCGTGTCATCCCTTGGGTGGTTGTTAATGTTCTGGAGGGACATAATGTCTCCTTCTCTAGGGTAGACTTCATTGCCTTGTATCTGCCAAGGTTTTTCCAAGGTGCTTTTTTTATAACAATGTCAGTATTGCAAAATATATAGTGTTGATTGGTAAGATAAATATGAATTGAAAAACATTTGGAAGGCAATGCCATGGCTTGTTTGAGGTGCTGCTCCAGCATTTGTTTGGATGCACTGATGAAAAATGTGAAAATCCTAAGTTAGGATGGTCAATATTCCAGCTGAGTTTTGAACCAGATATTTCCTCAATACCAGTCTTGAGCTTCACTGACACACCAGCCTGTTTGGTAAAGGTCTCAAAAGTCATAATGTGTTAATGTTTACAACAGCACATGTTTATTGCCTGTCAAATACATGTCTGGGTTCCAAGAAAGGCAGTTGAAGATATGCAGTGTATAGCAACATGCCAGGCATAGATATGCCCAGGATGCCCAAAATGAACACAGTAATGGTACTGACAGAGTGTACAAAATGAACACAGTAATAGGGAGGTCATATTCTCTCTCTCCATTTCCTCGTTTCACTTTCTACGCTACTTCTTGGATTTTGATGACATTTGGTATCGGTGAATCTGCTCTGGAATTTGTCAGTCCAGTTTAATTGCAGGCCTATATAATTGCATTAGCTGTGTTTGCATAGTGATTAGAATATGGCCTGGATAATAGGGGCTTGGTTGCTGACAGAAGAATTCTCTCTTCTCCACGGTGTACAATCCACCTCTAGGGATCACAGTGGGTACTGGGGGATTTTTTTTCCAGCAGTTGAAGCAACTGAGTCAGGAAGCTAACCACTCACCTCCAGCGAATGCCAAGATTAAGAATGTGTGTGTACCATTACTTCCACTGCCCCATATGCTAATATGGTGTGGTGATACCTGAATTCAAGAGGTCATTATTTCCATTTTAGATAAAAATGCATCTGACTCCTCTCGAGATCATGTCATCTTTAATTGCTGCCGTAACACATGACCTGGACCACCCGGGTGTCAATCAGCCATTCCTGATAGCCACTTCCAACCATCTAGCAGCGTTATATGAGGTAAGGTTATGATTGGTTATATGTATTAAGCACTGTAAATAGGGCTGCATGTAAGCATGTTGTGGCCGCTAAGATATAACATTTAAGAGGCCCATCCCTTCTCGCTACTCTGTTGTGTTTCGCAGTAGTATTTATGATAAATAACAATATAAAACAACCAAAAATAGTCAATAACAATAGCAGCAATAATTATCATTGCAGTAAAATTTGCGATATCCGGTATTGGATTATCCAGAAATCTCTATTAACCGGCACATTGGCCCCGTTACTATGAGTGGTGGTCAGATACTGTAGTGTGGCACGATCAGTTGCTTTATTGCCTTCACCTGTTACAGGGTGTTAGAGTGCAGCGCCTGGAATATTTTGTTTTTGTCATGGAAGGGGCTGGTAAAAAAGCAGAAAATAGGACAGGATATCAAGTGACAAGTTAAATGGTTAGGTCTGTCCATGGGGTTGCTAGGTACACTAAGATACATATTAAGTATAATATTCTAATATCCGGAAAATTGCGATATCCAGCAAACCTTTGGTCCTGGAGGTGCCGGATATTACAGATTTTACCATATTTTGTATTGTGATTTTCATTATTTAAAAATGCATTTAATTTTTTTGGTGAGGCCCATTATAATGTGAGGCCCTAAGTTGTAGCTGTTTTAAGCTTATATGTAAATCCAGACTTGGCTGTAAAGGTGAAGTTGTCTTATGCTGAATTAAGCACCTTAACTTGAAAATGTATGGAGGAGTGGAGGTGTAGCACAACATACCCTTAGCGCCAGGTGAGTGGTTAGCTGCATGCCAGGGCCACTGTACCTCACAGGAAAGAGATGGGAGACTGAATTTTTTGGAGAATGATGTTGCTGGTTTTCCAGCCCATAGCTGCAATTACTGTACTGACTGAGCATCCTGGCTCTACAACAATCAGTTTTTATATGTTTAAATTATTGTAATGCTTGCTGCAATTCCTGTCTTCTGCCTAAAGTCTAAACGTTTGGATACAGGCAATCATAGTTTTATCTGCTATTTTTATTGGCGCGTAGCTTGGTCTTATGACCTAAGGGAAGAAATTAAAGATGGTGTATTTGTGAACATGATGCTGAAGAGAATATTTTGACCTAAGACAGTGCAAGTGAGAGGAAGCTCAAAAAGTTGTATAAAGAGGAGCTTCATCATTTGTCAAGTGCATGGAATGCGTCCAAGTCAGTTCCAGTGGCAGTGTGCGGCCAAAACATGTAACTTCTGTGTGAATGTGTAAATACGTTGTAAACAGTTGCAGTATGCTCTGAGTATTTTTACAGTGAAGGCCATATTTTATGTTCAGACTTTTTGCCGTTGTCACAATTTTACGCATATCCTGTAAGGTGCCAGCCAAATGCCCATAACAACAGTGCTATATTTTACTGGATTTTAAATTTTATTTTTACATTTTTCCAGAATTTATGCTTCATTTTTTGTGTCTTAACTATAAAAATTTATGTTTTCTTATGTTTCACAGTTTTATTCTCAAAATTTTTAGTGGAGTCAAGAGACTTGTTAGTCATCAGTAGGGAACATGCAGTAACTTGTGCAGGCCAAACTATATTGTGTATCAAGCTTAATTTTACAGCAGATGGTGAAAGATGGAGGAAGGAAAGCAGGCATTGGTTAGAGTAAATGATAAAGTAGTCATTTTAATGAATGTGTATGCACATGTTGGAACACATGTTTGATGTGACATAACAGCTAAGACTTCCAGTGTCCATATTAGACACAGTTGTCAACACCCCTGAAAGCAGTTGAATTAGTGAAATCATAAAAGTCAGGAAAAGTTTGTGACACTGCAGGCAATATTACAGTTCAAACTGTTTGCCTACTTTTCCACTTCAGTGGATATGTGATAAGAGATGCCAGGTAGATTGGTACATAAGTACCAACATTTAACAGGAACTTGCTGCCTCAATCTTCAGGGTAGAAGACATGTCAGGTTCCTCTGAAATGTTGGTACCTGTTTACAAGATGACATGGCATCACACCCTAGAAGACCATGATCTTCGTTTTCAGCGCTGTGAGAACCTCAGATCTCACATGACACAATCCATGTGGTATTTTACAGTGTGTTTAAATTAGAGTTCAATACATTTTCTTTTCAGAATACTTCAGTGCTTGAAAATCATCACTGGCGCTCTGCCATTGGATGTCTCCTAGAAAGTAATGTTGCTGAGCAGCTGGGTGCATGCAGACTTGAACTGGAACAACAAATTAGCTCTCTTATACTGGCTACAGATATCACTCGACAGCAGGAGTTCCTTTCACGATTCAAAGTATGAACACTGCTTACAGTTTTCTTATGTGTTGTCATTTGGCTGAATACAGGATATAATGCTGTGTAGTGTGGGGGATAGGTACCAAAGTTTTAGAAGAATCTGCTGCCTCCATCTTCAGGGTAGATGATTGAGCCACGGAGCAAAAAACAGCCACTGATGCAGAAAAGACAGGACAAGGCCTAAAGCTGAGAGTGAAGTAATAGAACAGGAACCTGTGGCACTTAACAGGGCCAGAGTACTGTAAAGAAGATGGAGAAAGTAAAAACAAGACGGGTAGTGTCCATATAACGTAACACTGAGGCACGTTCTAGTAACCTTTGTTGCCATGGGAAAGAAATAAGTATCACACACATGGAGTATGGGTCTGTGTAGCCTTAATTATCCAGCATGCAAAGCGCATGCGCCGTATCATATTGTCACCTGTGGCCTGTCTGGCTGTACCATATTTTTACACATTATCTCATAAATGGAATGATTTTTGGACAGAAGTTATTGAACATAAAATGTGTGTTTTGATTTTCTCTACAATTTCTGTCTAAAACGTTTCTCATTATGAGCAGAATTTGGAGAAATATTATCATAAATATATTTATGTCTTTGTGCAAAGTACCTGTTATTCCTGTCAGATTTTAATAAAACTTAGATTTCGTCAAGAGATTTAAAAAAACTCAAATATAAAATTTCATGAAAAACCATCCAGTGGGAGCCAAGTTGTTCCATGCGGATGGACGGACAGACAGGCAGACAGACCTGACAAAGCTAATAGTTGCTTTTTGCAATTTTGTGAACATGCCTAAAAATAATAAAGAGATAAAATTAAGGTAACATGACTAGTGTCACTGAACATCTTTGGCTATGTGGCATGCTTTCCAGTCCAGAAGATGTATGCAGCAGGTTTCTCCAAAACGTTGGTACAATCTTACCAAGCTATATGGTGTCACATTTCAGAGGACAGTGCTCTTCATAGTAACCACTGCTAGGACTCAGATCTTAGAAGGTAGTAGATAGTAGTACATAAACTAACATAACTCTTTCGAAAACGTAACTTAAATTTATGTTTTCTTTTGTGGTATTATCTGACATAATTTTCTTTTGATGCTGTGCATGCTGTAGGGTGAGACTTAATTGCTGCCTTTCTTTTGGGGCATTATAGGACACATGTTTTATGATAGGTTAGGGCTTAATGGATGTTTTTCTTTTGTGGTATTTTCTGACACTTGACTTTCTTTTTATTTGTACAGTGTGAAAATGTATATATATTGTCAAGTTTTTAGTTACAGCCATGTACATACATTAAAAAGCTTATAGCAGTATAATGGTTGATAATCGGGCATATGTTGACACAGAAATTTTACTTAAAGTGACTCACATAATGACATCGTGAAGTTTGGCATATCTTATGTGGAACACACTGTATAGCATAAAATGACACAGTAATTAATGGATAGGGTCAGTCATGGGTTTCCCTTCAGAACACATTACTGTAACCACTTACGTAGCACCTCGTCCGATTGTGCTAATTTAGCATTTTCAGTGTCTGTCGCTTGAGAGAATGCCCTTGACACTTTCACTTGATGCCACAAGCAACCATAATTGTTTTTCTGCCTTTTATATCACAGACAGTCCACAGTACAGTGTTGTATGAAGCCACAACAACTACACTTCGGCATTTGCCACTCTTAAGCCTCCTAATTATGTCAAATCTCTGAGGAACTGTTGATATTACATGTTGTCTTTTGCCAGCAGTACCTTGTGTGCTCATTTTGACACCTTTTAAAGCCATTACAATAGCTCGGTGGCTTCAATAAACTCCAGAGAACAAAACTTAAACTCATAAAATCCACTCTCAATGGCAGAACTTCCAGTCACAGATACTATATGTCTGGTCTTGCAGTTGTTTTCCTGAAGTGCTGAACTGCCAGCATTTCCACATCATCAGTAGTGGGATTAAAGGAATTTTACTTGTTGTCGTAAGTGTATTTTAACTTGGTTTAGTAATGAACTTCCTTGTCTCTGTTTGGCAGCGTTACTTGGATCAGAATCTGCTAGATATGCATCGTGCTGAGGATCGCCATTTCATCTTACAAATAGCTCTTAAGTGTGCAGACATTTCTAATCCTTGTCGTCCGTGGGATGTGAGCCGTAAGTGGAGTCAGAAAGTGTGTGAGGAATTTTTCCGTCAAGGGGATTATGAACGTCAACTAAACCTTCCTGTTACATCTCTTTGTGATCGAGATACTACATCAATAGCTAAAATTCAGGCTGGTTTTTTTCGTTTTGTGGTATCGCCATTGTTTGAAGAGTGGCATAGGTTCCTGAAGACTGACTTATCAACCCTGATGATGCGCCACTTGCGAGCTAATCAGAGTCGATGGGAGGCTCTGATACAACAAGAGTTGGCAGAAGAGACACGGACTGAGATATCAGAAGCAGAAGTGTTGGATGAGGAAGTGGGTGGCAGCTCAGAAGAAGAGGCAGTTACGGGAGCAGATGATGTCACAGCTAGTGTGGAACTGCTCCTTCCAGATTCCCCTTGTTCTAGACGTCCTTCACTTCCTTATCGTAATGATGAGACAGATTCTGTGATGCGAGTAGGCAGAAGACATTCTGTTCCATTGAGTGTGCCTTGTCCTCCACCTATCACAAGAACCATCATCAGACGGGAGAGCTTGCCTGTGGGAGAACATCACATACAAAGACGTTATCCGTCAGGGCCAATTCTGCATGTGGAAGAGGAAGAAGAAGTGCAGCTTGGTCAGAGTTCATTGTCACTGCTGTCCACTTGCAGCAGCGGACCTCACCATTCATCAGGTGGTGCCAGTGGAAAAGACAGTAGGCCTGTAAGTGCAGAAACCTTGCTGCCAGAACCTAGTATCACATCAATTACAACCAGCATGGAGGCAAGCCGTCTGTCTTCTGTATTGCATGGGGGAGGAAATGGAACTCCCACATCCCAGGCTCCATCACGGTTCTTGACTCGTCAGCAGACATTTCCACCTTTGCAGCCGTATGTCAGGATTCGATATATGTCTACAACAGCTGAGATGGCAACATGCACTGAGGACCTAGCTGAAGCAGCCAGTCATTCAAATTCCTCCAGTTCTTCCACATCTGATCACGCTAGTGCTGCCACTCCGTCTCATCAAGTGTCAGATCAACCTTCTGTGGGCCCCTCAAACTTATCGTGCAACAGGAATGGGTGTGGAACACCAAATGGGAAGATTCGGACACTTAGGGACAATGGCAGAACATGCACAGTGGACCATCAGTGTTTTAATGAAAAGGTAGGGAGTGTGAGAAGCAAGCGAGAACAGACAGATGCAGCATCTGATAAAGCAGCAAAGATTGCCAAAATCTCAGACTGTTGGACACCTCAGCACAGTGATCACAAGGAGAATGTGGACCCTCAGCACATCGGGAGTGACGCTGATCTAGACACAAGCTTCAGCAAAACAACAAGTCTGCGTAGAAATACCCCTCAGGTTAGCTCCAGCTTTCATGTTGTACTGTGTTGTAATGATATCTGGCCCTCTTTGACAGGCTTCTGTCAGGTTAAGAGACTAAAAGATATCACAAATTAATATACAGTCATAAGACTTTTCTTTATGTCACCTCCGTGAGTGTGCTGAATGAAGTGTCTTACTTAAACTTATGATCTGCCAACATATTTGAAGTTTTTAATGCGTGAAAAATCAGCACGTAATTATTTGTGTATGTGTGTGCATGTTTGCGCCTATGCACAGATGTGTGTATTAGTGGAATAAAGAATTACCTGGTAGATTGAGTTTATTGGATATAAGTAAATGCAGTTTTGTTTTGTTGTGTATCCATTCTGTTGATATGCTGAACATAACTTCTTTTACAGGGACTAGCACGTCGTCGTGGTTCTGCACCTGTGGGTTTGCTCAACCGCTCAGATGACTGTGTTACACCAGTTGCTCTTACACTCAGGGGTGGTGGAGACAGATTCCTACGTCGTGGATCTGTGCCCATCGATGTGACGAGACAAAGTAGGAGATGCACCAATTTTAATAAATTCTTTGCCAAGAATTGGCATCTGGAGAGGCTTGAGTATCGAGTGTGAGACATGATATGTGTTTAATTTCCACATGGACCAGAGAAGACTGTGAACTGCGTAGTAAGATGTTGGTTTCTGGATACATTTGATTAAATCATGTTATTTTAAAATATTTTCAGAAATTCTAATGATGCAAAAGTAACAAAAAATATTTTATCTTATTTAGAAAATAACAGTTTTTCTAATAAATTATTATTCCCTTCCTGTTTTATTGCATGCAGGAATGTTGGTGGTATTCACACATTTTGCTTCATATCCGTGAAAAATAATTAGAATTAGCAGGCGTACATAGGTAAGTCTGCAGTAACTTCCCAAGTCTCTAGTCTGTGTGAGCATTGAAATCTTTCTTTCTTAATATTTTTGGGATTATCTCTCAAATCACAATGTGTAACTCTCCATCCTGCTACCTGCAACAGTCCACACTGTGGTGTTATTCTTTAAATTAACATAACATGACATAATATGTGAATAACATAGTATGTGATTTTGCCTGGCAACTTGTGTTCATACTCTCAGTGACATGTCCCACAGTGAAATGGCTCATGTGTTGGGTAGTGTCCATCATCTTGTTTTGGTTACAGAAGCACAGCATTTCAGAAACTCATTTGGTCACTGGCACCAGATTGAAGCAGCAGATTAGATGACACAATGGACAGTGCCCAGTGTATGTGTCAGTTCAATGACATGCCTTCAGACTCATGTCTCATAGTGTTCAGAGAGTGATTTATGTGAGATTGTGATGATTTATTTATATATTTATTTAAGGTTTATTTAACAATGCTGTCAGTAACTCAATTTATAAATCATTTAAGGAATGGGTGGTACAGCATAATGACTCAGAAAGAGTATGGATGGAAATGGCCATGGCCCAACTGAAGCATTTGGCTGAGCAGATTGAGAAAAAGCCTCAAAAACCTCAGTAGCGTAGTTAGTGCCACAGTATTCAAACCTCACACCTCCTGAGTAGAAGTCAGTAGCCTTACTGTTTGAGCTAGCTTGCTTAGTGACATCTTGTAAGTCACTTTCACTGTTTAAAAACCTGCTGTTATAACTGCCATAATGCTCAGAAAGCTGAACCTGCCCTCTTTTTCTCTTTTAAATTTGTTTTTCCTTTGTTTCTCTTAAATATTCAGATATTTTTTTGTTTTCACATAATGTCTATCATGGCAGCTGCATGTAGAATGATCAGGTAGTGACATCTGTCAAGAACTAAATGAAATACAAGCTTTCAAATTTGGTGGAGCACAAATATCAGCGTTTTTCTGCATTCCCACTGTTTAGACCACAGAAAGAGGTTATTGTGTTCCTGTAAGTTAAGTTGTATCGATGTTAACTTCATCCAATTCAGATGAATTTTCTAAGCTACCGCAAGCTGTATGCGTGTACATTTGGTACATGTATAGTTGAGTTTTCTATGTATCTGCTAACTAAACATGTATTTAATATGTCTTTTTTTTTGTAAAAGATCATCATGCTTAAATTTAAGGTTATGTTGGCTCTTTAGGGCAAAAGAGTTTCATAGAAAAAAAGGCTTGACAAGATGAAGTAAGAGTATACTTTAATGTACATTCATTCTAATGGTTGATATATGACATGATCCCACAGCCAGTGAACTGTTTTCTGATGTAAGTTTTCAGGTTTTCATGGCAGGTGTTGCTCAGATTATGGTCTTTTGGATTTTTGTAATGTGTAGTGTAAGGCTTTGTTCTGATACTTCAGACGTAGGAAGTTCTTCGAGGACTTTGCAAAATCCCATTATAGTACATGGTGTACGAAGCCAGAAGACCATTATTAGAACCTTTTCCTGGACCTGCATGTAGCTTCCTCTCCGTATGGACTGTATGTGCATTCCCTTGAAACATCCCTAATTCCACAACATAAGCTTTCTTGTTCTTCTTAAAGTGGGTCTTTATTTTCTTGATAAATCTTGCTCCTGTTTGTTTATTTCAGCTTACCACTAATTTCCTTGCATTTTGCTGACACAGGTATTCTGAGACCACTTGGCTTAAAAGAGAATACGCTCTGTCTGCCCTCCCGCATGCCACGGCGATCTTCACTTCCGTATGACACTACAAACCTGTCTAGCCTGCTTGACCCCTTTGCTGTTCCTGCAGGTAAATTCAGAACTGTAATAAAGTTGTTACATTGCATGGCAAATTACAATGAAAGGTGCTTGCATTTTAACCTTTTCCTTGCTGATTTTGTTTTTTTAAAGAAATCATATTATATTAGGATGCATTGTGCTCTTACAGTACAGGCACTGGGGTTATGGGATTTTGCCCTGGCAGAATTTTATAATAATGTTTATTTTAAACACCAAATATAAACACAAATCTAGTCGAATTAATTTTTAAGTGATGGTTTGTTATGAAATGCTTACTTTTACACATATTCATGTATTCCCGGCACAAGGGGGTGGATGATAACGTGGTTGTTAGATGCATCTTATTTTTTTGTTGTTTTTTATTTTTATTATTTATGACATCAGGAAGTGTAAGTTTCTTAAGCATATTTTTGTATACCTACTGTTATTTCTGGCATTTAAAGAAAGTCTTTTATAACACCAAACATTTTTGTAGGAGCACATCTCCACTTATAACATGGGCATCAACAGGAAAATAATTGTACATGTTTTGGCATTTCGTGATACAGACATATTTTCAATAGTATATTTCTTCTGTAATATCCCTGTTGAGAAGTCACACATACATTTGTTGAGAGATGGTAGGACAAGTTTAATTCTGACTGTGACAGTATTTTTTTTATCCTTAATATTCTGTGCACTACTGTTTAATTTGCTCTTCCTGTTGTGTGAGTACTGACAAAGGAGTGTATTTTAAATACACCAGGTCATCAGAAAGAGATGCAGTAATTGTACTGAAATTTATGAATGCACATTACAAGCAGTAGTCTGTAATCACTTAGTGAAACTCCATGGGAAATTGAACAATTGAATGCAGAACTCGTAGCTGCTGTGGAAAGCATCACTAAGGAAATTCTGGCTGCAGTTATGGAATATTTAAAAATTGTTTCTGCAAATAGCAGGTCTACAGAATGTGCAGGAAACATGCAGTGAGTATGTTTTTATGTGAGTAAAGTATCTTCTGCTCGTTAGTGTTGTGATACCAGAACCAGTGCTGTAAGGCCAACACATCATTAA
This sequence comes from Coptotermes formosanus, assembly GCA_013340265.1. NCBI lineage: Eukaryota > Metazoa > Arthropoda > Insecta > Blattodea > Rhinotermitidae > Coptotermes > Coptotermes formosanus. Next base: position 1,265,622 of record BLKM01000294.1, read on the forward strand.
ATACAGGCATTTAAAATGCAAGCATCTTTTTTATGATGACTGTACAATGGGTAGTTGTTTTGTTTTCCAGTGCTTGGAATCTTTTACAGCACATTCTGACTAGGCTATTTGCTGGACAGTCTGAGGTTCAAATCATGGCAGGGGTAAGAGATTTATCTCTTCTCCATACCATCCACACTGGCTCTGGGGCCCACCGATCCATCCATTGTATGGATACTGGGGGGAATGTTTCCTCTCACCTCCATCTAATGCCATGGTTAAGAATGGGTACATCTCCACTCTTATGTGCCTTCATGGCATGTGTGGGGGCAACTTCACCTTTACATGTTGAATGTGGCATGGTATTATTATAACGTGTGTCAGCATCTTGGCTGTGAGTAATGCTGTTTCATTAAATCCTTCTCCCATTCTTTCTGCATCTGTTTTTGTTTTCTGGTCGTGCCTTAACCACAAGTAAGTGGTTCTGACATGTGAATGCCATTACCAAACTGTGAGACAGTAGAACCTGTATATTTTCCTTTATTATTAATTATATTAACAGGAAGCCTGTTGAAATTTGAGTGGGAATTTGTTGCACTTATGAGTATCATACTTGGTCACACTGTGTTTATTTCTGTGCTCTCCGCTCTTATGCACTATAGCGCTTGAAGGGGATTCTTTAAAACTTTGACAGAGTAGCAGTATTCACTAATTGGTGCTGTTACCTCTAGGTGTGTATGATTCTGGGAGTGGGAGGCAAAGGCAGGCACTGCAATGCTGACTGAAGCATAAGTTCCTTTGACATTTATAGCTGCCATTATGTGGTCCTATTCATGAGTAATATTTACTCTAACATACATAATGACAAAATAGCAAGTGTTAGACCTTCACCTATCTGGCCTGGCATGTTTCATGTTTCACTGAATTTGTGTAATTATTTTGGATTTCATGGTACTTGTTGTGGATTTTTGTCTGCGTTTGGTCAACACACTTCTGGATGAAGATTAATAATTCTGTTCTACACTAATACACTCTTATAATTGTATGGAAGCTGGTAAACTTTGATTACATTGGAATCTGGTCATGTCTATTCTGTCAGGGAATGTATGGGAAGCTTGTCATGTTGGTTGTGGTAACAAGCAAAAAATCACAGGTTTCTGTACGTTGCTTAAACTAAAAGATGAATTAGAGAGGAAAGAGAGTATGGACATTTTCTGAGAGCAAAAGTCCTTGCCTTTGCTTGCAATTGAACCTCATTTCTCCAGCCTGTAGCCAGTCACTACTGAGCTAACCCACTTCTTAATAGGGCTATACTCTGAGTATTGCACTGCCTTCTGCAGACACCTTAGGAGGAATGTGATAACTGTGAGAATGAATGTTTCTAACATATTTTAGGTGGTGGTAACAGTCATAGGTATATCAGTGGTTGGCAGAGTGTTTGGCGTTTACTACTTTGATGTCAAGTTTCATTAACTTAACAGAATCGACAGGTGTGTATAAATTGGCAGAACAGATATACATGTCCCATAAGGGTATGTGTCTTCAGATCTTAGGAGTGTAATAATACAAAGAGGCATACAGCATTGTAATATGATTTATTTCACCACTTGTGGCCAATTACCTTGTGCTTTACACGTAAACAGACTACATTTATTTCTTCATGGTCATACTGAACACAGACAAATGGGTAGCATTTCTGGGAACGATGAAGTTTCAGCTTAGAGACCTGACAATGGAAATGAAGAGTACTGTCTTGAGAAGTGATGCCAAGCAGTCTGGTAGTGGAGTACTTTATTTTGGAGGCAACAGAGTTCTCCAGAATGTTGATACCTATCTACCTAACATTCCAGAAGAAAGCAGATGTAGTCATTAAATTAGTTACTTGACAGGACACACTTTGTGGGTGACTGTCATACATTACCCAGCATCTGGCAAGAAGTTGCTGTTTTATGTATTAGACCCTATCTTGAACCAGTTGAATCCGGTCCATACCCACTTGTTTTTACGTCCATTTTAATATTAATCTCCCACCTGTGCTTATGTCTCCCATGTTGGTCTTTCCATCATGTGTTTCATCAAAAGTTGTGAATCTATTTCTCATGCCCTGATTCATGCTACATTCCCCACCCATATTTTCCCACAGAATGTCATCTCTGTAATAATAGTTGGCCAACAGCACACATTATGAAGGTTCTCATTGTGCTGTTTTTTCAATCCTGCTGGTACGTCCTCCATCTTAGGTCCAAATATTTTTCTCAGCACCCTGTTCTCAAAAACAGTCAGTCAGTGTTCCCCTTGTGTGACAGACCAAGTTTCATGACCACACAAAGCAGTGTTTAAACTAATAGTTTTATAAGGTAAAGGTAATGTGGGTCCTATATTTTATTAATTAAGTACAATGGCATGAAGGCATGGTGGAATGGAAGCAGAGATTCATCTTTTCTTAACTGGTGGCATGAGATTTTGATGTAAGTTACCAGCTTCACTACCTGGTATTATTGTACAGGAGGTTGTATGGGCCACAGAGCAGTTACGGATGGATAAAACTCTAATTTGTACTAGGCTGCAGAATAGTTCTGGGGAGTGAAGCTCCATCTACTGCAGAGGTTAAGAGTGTATATCTTCACGGCATAGTGCTTAATTAAGAACAGAGACAAGTATATCTTTATTTTACCTTTACAAGTATTTCATTTAATTTGCTGTTTTTGTTTTGAGGTAATTCGACCTTCAGAGACTTTCAAATATGTATTTCATTAGTAGTTGTTTGTAAAATTGTTGCTGGCTTGTTACAACTGCTGTTGGGATGTTGGTATCACCTTTTTCTTTTAGTAAGGATCACACACTCTTGGTATGCCTATGCATTTTCATATCACTTGTTCAAACGATCTGAATATTTGGAACCAACCCCCCTCTTTGTAGAAATGTACATTTCCAGATTTTCCTTGATACAGTACTCAAATGCTAAGCTCCAGATGTATAAAATTCCTCCTTATGTTTGAAGATACAACGTAGTTCTTACATGTAGCAGAAATGTGGTGCTGATTCTGTCGCAGGAAGAGGATTGCTGTTAATTATTGAATATTACCCTTTAGTAAACACTCGGTACAAATAAATCAGAAAGGTTTAAGCTTTGCTGTATGTCAGGTCTGCCCAAACTGTGGCTTGTGGGAACATATTTCCCATGGACACATTTGAAGTAAGAAAATGTAGGATGTCAAAGCAGTTCCACCTGCTTGCTGGCAAACTGCATAAAAAATCATACATTACCCCTTTATTCCTAAGTGAACCTATCATAGATCCATATTATTGTGACTTTTTCTGGGATTGAAATAACTTTGTCAGTGACCGCCAATGTATATTGTTACTGTGATGTTTTCTGCTGAATGATCTGCAGATGTGCTGCCGCCAACAGCAGCGTCTTTTCAGTGTTTTTGTTGTCGGTCTTACAGTCAGCCATATAGTACAAAAGATCACACCCAAGATAAAATCTGTACTGTGTGAAATGCAACACATGGTAGACACAATCGTTAGTGTTTAGTGTCGTAAAATTGTCGAACAGGGGGCCCACCTCTTCACCTGCAGGGTTTGCTGTATAAGTTTGGTCAGCCGTAACTCTGAGTAGCCGGTACATTTTCAGGTGAATGTTTGTGTGGTAGTGTTTTGGTTTCCATGTTAGACACAGACATATCTGTATTTTGAGTGATTTTGTGAAAGGAAGATAAAATTGATTTTTTAGTGCAATGGCAATAACAATACATAGTGAGAACATTTGTTAGTAATTTTAAGAAGAAATTCCAGAACAAGAATATCTTCATCAGTGTTAATAACAAATGTGTATTTAATATGCGGTGCAAGTATAGGCATTAGCAGCAAGAATAATGGGGAACAAAATTTTATGACCATGCATAAAGACTACCTAAGCAAATATCCAAATAACAGCAAAATACACTGAAACCTAAGCTGATATGAAATGTAATTTTTGATCACATTAAGCAAAATTTCCAAGCCTACTAACTAAGCCAAAGTGGCCACCATTTCTTCACGTAAAATTTCAGAAATCTTCGCTAAAAAGAAGAAAGTGTTTGAAGATGGCAGTGGGATTGAAAAATGTTTAGTTGTGACCACTGACTTGTTACTTATGAATTTAAAAATGTAACTGAATATGAAATGCAATTACTGAGGTCCAGTCATGCCAAAGTGCTCTCACTAGAAGTGCGAAATGTGTGTCTGATGACACTGAACACAAACTGAGGCAAGGTCTTGAAATTTGCATATTTTTTATCTTTTAGCTAGATGAGTCAACTGATGTCTGTGATGATTCCCAGTTACATATTTCTTATCCAGATGTTCTTCAACGGTGACAGTATTAACCCTTTAAAGACAAAGCATATCTGTTTTATACAAGGACTCAGTGCATACCGCACTGTAAACACTCTCCACTTCGGTTATAAAAACCAATCTCTTAATGTTTTATAAGGCAAAAGTTGCTGTTTGTTCTGAGATCCATACAAAACACATAAATGCAATGTGGGCACCACGTAGATTTTTTTAATGTTAAACCTGGTTTATGTAAAGTTACTGCTAGGCTTTAAAAGGTTAAGGAGGAGCTGTTAAAAACAATACCGTTACATAGGAAAGCTAGAGGTGAAAACACGTTTCAGAGCTTTCATATTAGCCTTTTAGAAAAGAATGTCCCCATTCATAAACTTGTGTACATCACCACAGATGGCCCACTCTCCCAGACTCATATACTCACCAGTGTGTCACTGATCAGCATAGTTTTTGCATAGAGGTGGTCAATTTTCATCGTGTGATGAATTTGTGTAAAATAAAAAATTCAATCCATGCTAAGCCTCTTCAACCCTGGTTCTCCAGACATGTATTAGACGAAGTTGATGCATGTTAACCCTTTAAAGATGAAGCGTATCTGTTTTATATAAGGACTCGGTGCGTACCGCACTGTAAATACTCTCCACTTCAGTTATAAAAACCAGTCTTTTAATGTTTTATAAGGCAAAAGATGCTGTTTGTTCTGAGACCCGTACAAAACACATAAGTGCAATGTGGGCACCACATAGAATTTTTTAATGTTAAACCTGGTCGTATGTAAAGTTACCACTAGGCTTTAAAAGGTTAAGGAGACTTGGTATTATTGGTACATGCTAAGTCTGTTGGCTGGGTTGAGGAAAGGTTTTATTCAAGTTGCAAGAGCTTCTTCCAGCTACTGTGGAGTTTCTGCAGGACAAAGGTGATGTACCCCTTCAATTAAAGGATTTGTGATGGTAACTAGATTTTGGTTTTCTCACAAATAATACCATTAAACTAAGTTAGATGAATACTGAGCTCAGAGGCAAAAACATGACCACTGTTAAAGATGATTGACACCACCAGTTATTTAAAAGGAAAACAGAAGTTAGGGAAGATTCAGGTACAGAAACATGTGCTACATGTGTTTATATATTCATTATGCAGTACATTAAATAGTGCACAGCAAAACGATACTGTCTAGTAAGTGCATTTTATATCTCTTAATCTACCGTTTTTTTCATGCTTCTTGTGATTATTGTGTGGGTTCTCTTGTTAAAGTTTTTATGTTTAAAAGAAAATTAATATATTAATCAGTTTATATTTCCCTGTTTTCCTTTCAGGTTTACCTTAAAAATTGTGAATGTTTTAAAAATGTTATGAGATTTTTATTGATGGAAACCGAAAACTGAATTATTAATTCATTTGGTAAAATTGTGATACAAGTAAAGACTCCATAGCCTAGGTTGTGAATTGAATTTTTATAAATTTTTCATATTGTCAGTATATTTTTATTGTACATAATGCACAGAAAAATATATGGATAAGGGTAGCTCTATATGCTGATTTGTATTGAACTGCATGTTGCCTGCATACAGACCATGTTTTGCTGAAGTTACCTGCACAGAAGAGGTTGGGTGGTCCTGCTGTATAGTATTGTTTCCGCATTGTTTGCATGTTCTTAACAGGCATTGTGGTTGTTTTTTATTCCGGACATCCCAGGTTCATGTTTCAGCTTGTCAAGCAGCTCTCCTGGCTGATCTTGTTAGTGGTTTTCCTCACTTTCTCCAAGCCAGTACCAGGACAGGGCCTCAATTTAGACCACAACTGTGCCCCTTCATGTCCTTTTCAATTTGTAATTCACTAATCATCCTGTCATTCAGTGCTGTATAGTTATAGCTGCTGACAGCATTGTTTAGTAAACGATAAATAAATGTATGAAGAACACACAATCTCTGTACAGAGTATATAATGACAGTATAATGGAGAGGTCATGTATATCCACTTATCTGCCAGTTTGCATCAGTCCTGGCTCTGAAACTTTTCAATGGATTCTGATCAAATTTGGTACTGTGAAAGTTCATGAGCAAAATTAATTTTGGTATATTATGTCAGTAAAATATGAGCCTTGTCCTCAGTTAAATATTTATGATTTTGTTGGTAATGTTTAATCATACAGAGGTTTATATAGGACATTTTTCAATATGTTGAATATTTAATATGATAAAAGGGAAGGTAATATCTTACATTGTGGTGTGCTGTCTGTACCAAGAGATCTGAGTCCATAACAATTGAACATGAAGACCGTGAAGTGCATGGTATCACATATATGTGTACTCCACCTCTCGAGTGCTGTAAGCACTGTCTACATTAACATTTTACTGCTCTCACAGCTGTGCTTTTATTGGAATTTGTATTTATGTTACTGGACTTGTCTCACAGTTCAGAATCTGATCATGAATGTAAGAAGAGAATTTATTTCTTAATTCATTGTCTGAAAAGTAAAGGGCCACTTTATAATTATGAACATATTTAAACACATTCTGTATATTATCCGGAAAATGGGAGATTGTGGAGGGGGGTCATCTTATATGCAGGGTTGTCATGTGTTTGAGTTAATACAGTAAGTTAAGCTGTGTAGTTTAAATCAGGAGATGAAGGGTGCAGTTACAAAGCTGTGGTTTCTGAGGTGTGTAAAATGTTTCAGGGGATTCATGAGAAGAACTGAATACTGACGAACTGTCTTCAATCTTGAATAATCCCATGAGCAAAATACACCTTTCGAAGCTGAGAGACACTCAACTTGACAAGAAAGACCATGCCTTTTTATAGCATTCAGACATTCAGTGGTGTGTTTACAATAGCGCCATTTTCCCTTCCCCTGAACCATTTTAACCCTGTTTCTTTCAGGTTAAATTTAACTTTCATCATCGATTTGATAGAGGAATTAAAATCCCCTGGTATTAAGACCATGTCATCCCAATTTTAAACCCAGGTTAAGAAAAGATCATCACCATCATCATCATCATCATTGACTTTCCTTAATTCACAGCAGTTTGACTGGTTCTCAAAAGAGTATGGGTCTTAGTGACCAAGCACTTCCTATTCACTATTCTGCGAAAAAGTTTCTAACTATATGGCATGTACTACTACTACTACTACTACTACTACTACTACTACTACTACTATTTTAAGAATTACATGCTTAGCAATTCAACCATACACACGCTGCTTCAGTAATGTAATGCGCAGGTGATAAAGAGTAATAAAGATAAAGTACATAAAATGTTACAAAAAATATTAAATTAAGAGAAGTTAGGTATTGTATGTATAGAACTGCAGCGATTTGTATCTTGTTGGTGATCGTGGGAATGGTTGTAGCATGGTCCATACCTGTTGCTGTGTGACAGTGGTCTGAAACTTATCATGAATTCTAGAAACCATACATTGTATTGGTGTCACAGTTGCAGTGCCATAGGCATACCTTTTTTGGATAACAGTTATCCAAAGTGTATGCTGACTCACGGGTAGCAGCTACTTCAGAAGGTGGAGTTGGTTGAATGACATCATTACTTGAGTTCCCTTCTGTCTTATGTAACTGCTGTTGTTCATACATTGCACTATTTTGATGCACATGAACACGGATTAGCATTTGTAGTGTCAGATTTTTCATTACGTTTGTCTTAACCCCTGAGTTCAAATCATCGTCAAGGACACAGTAGTGGGGCAGTTCATTCTCCTAATTTTGGGTGGTAAAGGTTAGTGCGCATTTGTACTTTCTATACATATGTATGTACAGCCTGTCTGAATAAAATTTACAGGATACACCACCATCAACTGGGAAGATTAGTGCTGAAATAACTAGCACAATTAATTATATGCTCATTAAGTGGTTTCTCTCCAAGCACAATATAGGTGCAACACTTTCACATAAAGATTGCAACTGTATGTGTCTCCGTAATGTGTTTCACAGGTTATGATTAGTAGTTTCTTGATTAGAATCCAGAAATATGGAACCTCTACTAAGAAATGTACAATACATTTAGAGAATATCACAATTCGAGCTGCACACGAGAATGATATCTGACAAAAGAGAGGTGAGGCTATGTGTCATGAAAACTGTGAAATTGTAGTTTAAGTCATAGCCACGGACAAACTTACTGTCGTGACTTCCTCTCTGATGTGTGTGACAGGGAAGGCATAGAACTGACAGACACTTGTGCCAACAGAGATGCAGAGATATGCATCAAGGCTGTGAGAGGTTTATTCTTTAATTGGTACAACCACAAAGTTGAATTGTTCTGTTTTTCAGGAGATAAGGTGGGAAGTGAAGGCATTGTCAAGGATGTGCGTTACAGGAGGCTGGACCCCATGAGTAACATCTGCACAAGGCCCCTAGATGCTTCACCTAACACCATTAACCAGCAGCACTATGTGAATGTGAGGCGGGGCTCTGTCCCAGCAGATATCAACTCTGAGCTCAGGTTTAGCAACGGTTTGGCAAGGAATGGGAACAGCAGTAAATCAAGAATTCGTAAGAAAGTTCTGTGCAGGCGCAGTTCAGGTGGTCCTGAGATGTTTACTGATTCTGGACCCGAACCTTTCGGAGAAGAAGTGACGTGGCAACAATGGCACCACGAATTGCTGTCACGACGGACAGTAGAGCCAGCGCTGGCTAGACGTAGGGGATCACTGCCAATTGAAGTGCTGGCCACTACTCACTCAGGTGAGCCAGTGTACCCTGTGAATATATATGGTGCAATGATTACTGAGTTACAAAAAGTGTCTTTCCTTTTCCATTTATGTTTCTGCATGGACTTTATCCATCTTCATCTTTGCTCTTTATGCTTGCCTTCTATGCCAGCTTCATCTCCATTCTCAATTTCACCATTATCATCAGCTTCATATATTGATGTATTATGTATATTTGGTTTTCAATTTACATGCAGGGAGGATTTTTTTTATGTCCCAGGGCATGGCAGCTGTCACAGAAGTGTTCTAATGTAGGATGCCTGCATCTGCCAGGACGTTATGGTCTGTTCTTCCCCTGCAGTTTGTCTTACCCTGTTTCGTAGAAGCATCTTGCAATGCTGACCTGCAGTCTCTGAGCAGGCCTCACACCTGAAAATATTTCTCAACACATGGTAGCTCTTGTCCTGCAGTGTTATTAGTTTCTATTTGATTCTTGTAAAAATTATTGGTTGTTCACTTGAACTCTCTTTCAGTGCCACCCCCTTTCCCACCCACAACTATAATCGTACATATTAAAATCTGGGCATGTGAGGAGCCACAGTCTGTTTGCTGAATGCCTCTTCATAATGCAGTCATTAAAGAATTTCTGTTTGGGCAGTGGCATTGTGTTGCACGAATTATGCTAGCATTTTCTCTTCTTTAATCCCCTGAAGAATAGTGTGTGATTTTATGCACCACCACTGCACACCACACTCTGACTTTAAGGTCATGGAAAGGAATTGCACAGGGATTTTCAGGACACCAGTTCCCGATGTTTTGGCCTTTCATGTTCCTGTTGAATGCAAACCATACCTTATGCAAGATTTTTTCATGGCACTCTTTGACTCAGTTCCCCCCCCCCCCCCTTCGGCGGGTTTGTTTGCCATAATGCGTAGTTTGCAAAAGCACTGCAAATGACCACACTTTGTTCAACTGAATACCTTTCACATGTATGCATTTGAGCGTGTGCACACCGCCGCCCTCCCCCTCCCCCTCCCCCTCCACACACACACACACACACACACACACACACACACACACACACAGAAGCCACTTGCGCACCAGCTGCTGGCCCAGGTTTCAAGCAGTAACACCACGGTGAATGTGTGTACAGGCTTGTCTAGGTAAATCAAGGCCACATTTTCCTGTGCCCAGGGACATGATAAAACTTCCTGCCCATATTTGTCAATCATTGTTTTATCCAGGTGATTTAGTGTCTTGAATGTCGATGTTTAAGTAGAGATTTATTCAATTTTCTTTTCAAATAAGCACATACACTAGGACGCTGACATGCATCTGGATGCACTGTTTATAAAGTTTCTGCAGACTGGAAGATCATTGAGATAATATCTGGAAATATTAGCCTAAAGAGAGACATCTGGATCCTAGATCAGCAGAAGTTCTTCAAAATGAGACTTTATATGATATTGGAATCTCGTAGCAGAAGTATGACATTGCTCACGACAGATGACCAGCTTACTACCATGTTCCAGATTCTGTTGCAAAAAGAAGTCAGAATAAGGTATTCCATGATAACACCAACTCAAAGCAGAAGTATGAATTGAGTACAATAAAAATCCATTCTCTTGATGTGCTCCAGGCCAGACTCTGCAAGAAAGACTTAAAAATCAAATGTTTGGCATGGTGGTGGCATTTCATAAGAGATGTATGAAATCTATACAATAAAAGTCCAGCCTTTTAGCTTCTGTCATATCAGTTTGTAATGTTTTATGATGTAACACAACTTTGACAAAACCGCTCACTCATTCCCGGCCCATGTTGCCAGGGGACCACAGTCAGACCAGCCTGGAGGACCTGCCGTAATCAGTGGAGACTCTAATGTTGCCACTTCCCCGTCCAATCAGCAGAGCCATGGCTTGGAAAGTAAAGTGGATATCATGTAGAACCTGCTTGGTTCCATCAGGTATCAAACTGTAGACGTCAGGAAATGCAATATTTTTCTTATCGTTTCATACAAGATCGTCATATTTAAGGATATACAAAATAATACTGTAAAGATTCCATCTTGCAAGATTTTATAATGCTCTACATATGTTTGTTAACATTGAACTTTCCAACTTTGTATAGTTTTTTATTTTTTGATGTTCCTAATACAGAATGGAAATCTGTGGGACGATTTGGCTTCATTGTTGTGCTGTAATGTGAATGGAGGTTCCATGAGAGGTTAAAATATTTGTCAAACTTTTGTACTGTTTGCATAAATATACAGCAATTTGTGTTGTTATAAATATGCTCATTAAGTTGTTGAATCTTCCAGAATGTTAAACATCTTCCATGTTAAGAGTCCCGCAGATGTAATAATGCACATCTTCCATCAGTGTTGCCAGAAATAGCCTAAGTGGATTGTAAAAATAAACATATCGAGTTATGGAATAATGACGTGATACCCAATTTCTGCCTCTTTCTAAAGACTGAATATAAGTAGGGTGACCAGATTTATATCCATCAATACTGGACAACAGTGGAGCTTTGTTACTTGCGATATCACACATTGAATGGGGGATGCTTCCAGGCCATAATGATGAACAATTTGAAACAGTCTGTCAAACACTGCCATACTCAAGTTTAGTGCATATTACACTTTCAACTGCAGCATGTTTTATTGTGGATATTTTTATAATATATGTTGGTAGCTGATGCAGAAGTCTGTGAATATGCATACATTTGCTGATGAATATCAGGGTATTTTTATTTTAGGTAAGATTTTGAATTGCTGGAAAGAAATGTAATTTTAATATTACACCCTCCTGAGATGAGATGCTGTGTAGTTTTGTGGACAGGACCAGTGTTTTTAAGGAACATGTTGCTTTCATCTTCAGGATAGAAGCAATATACAGTAAAATTCCGTTAATCCTGCACCCACAGGACCAGACAGGTACCGGATTATTGTATATTCTGGATTATCAGATGGCACCTATACTGACCTAAGTTCTTACAGGTAATTTTTTGTTACTGCTCCTATACTTGGACTGTGCAACTAATTGGAGCAGTATCCCATTTGGATGTCTCCTCCATCTGTTGGTTCAGGGTGTTTAGAATTCTCTGCTATGTTCTTTGGAGTCTTCATAGCTGAAGAAGTTGATGGCGTAGGAAACAAGGGGTCAGGTAATACCACAGCCATTGATGTACACACACTCTTGGAGGCCTTTTTCAACATGACCCTGAAATCTGCTTGTTTCATTGATGAAGCTTTTTCTTTTTTTGTCAAGGAGCAAAACTTCTGTTCTCGGGACCACTCTCCTTAAGTGCTGGGTTATCAGGATTTCCAGAGTGTTAGATGACAAATTAACCCTTTAAAGACGGAGCGTATCTGTTTTATATAAGGACTCAGTGCGTGCCGCGCTGTAAACACTCTCCACTTCAGTTATAAAAACCAGTCTCTTAACGTTTTATAAGGCAAAAGTTGCTGTTTGTTCTGAGATCCATACAAAACACATAAACGCAATGTGGGCACCACGCAGAATTTTTTATCTTAAACCTGGTGGTATGTAAAGTTACCGCTAGGCTTTAAAAGGTTAAAGCAATTTTGCTGTGATTTTAATAATAATCAGTTAACATGTTAATGCTAGCTAAATTTGGTCAGTTAAACGTAGTTTGTACACTATGTCAGAAATTTGAGATGGGGGACTTTTGTGTTTGTAACTGTGCCTCATATGAACCCCAACAATGTGATGATCTGTACAGCAGCCAGCTCGTCTTGTCTGGACACAACACCGTGGCAGGCTAGTTTGTAAAGATCCAGCTGTCTTTGCATTCAAGTTAAAGTGACTATACAGCGGCTTCACAGGGATTTGTGTAATTTGTATAAGACAATGAGGAAGTTTATATGTAAAAAGTCAGTTTCTTTTTTTTAATTAAATATTCAATGTACTAAAAATATTTCAAACAAAAGGTGTATATCTTTATTCGATCTATATATTACACTGTGCAGTATTGTTCATATGTATGTATATGAACAGCTTCCAATTCTCAGCAGGGTCAGAAAGTTTAAGCCTTACTGTTGTGTCCAGATTAGTTCTGCTGTCCACATGGCCTCCTGTCCTTTGGTTGCCAGGAGCCCTTTCAACATGATGATAGAGGTTAGGGCATGAAGCTGACCACTTGTCCCCATCTAGTGCCACAGTTAAAACTGCACTTCCCCATACATATACAACATATGGGTTAGGTTGGATGGCAATTTATGTGTGATAATGGTTTCGAGAAAAATGGATTTGGTTGTTGTATAAAAGAGGGGTTACACTGGCTTCACATCCTATGTGCATTCAGCGTTTGTGAATTCAATTACATGCTTCAGCCTTAATTAATTAATTAATTAGTGTGGCTTTGCAGGTGATCAAATTGCGAAGAATGAGATGGGTGGGGCATGTAGCATGTATGGGGGAAAAGAGAGGTGCATCATTTTGGTAGGGAGACCTGAGGGAAGGTGGCCACTTGTGAGACCCAGACATAGATGGGAGGATACTGTTAAAATGGATCTTCAAGCAGTGGGATTGGGGAGCATGGACTGGATTGAGCTGGCTCAGGACAGGGACAGGTGGGTGGCTCTTGTGAATGCGGTAATGAACCTCCAGGTTCCATAAAATGAGCGGAATTTCTTGAGTAGCTGAGGAACTGGTAGCTTCTCAAGAAGGCCTCTGCTCCATGGAGTTAGTTAGTTATTAGTTAGTTCGCGCGATTCAGTGTGCGATGTCGCTCAGTGAGCTTAAGTCCGAAGTAATTAGAAGTAAAACTATACAGTATTTTACTTGTACAATATGTACTTGTTATAACATGCATACATATTACAGCATGTATGTACACAAGCGTGTACTTTATGGGTAATTCAAGTGATTCTGAAGTGTAATTCTATCTGCAGTTTTGGGTTCACACACTGTCTTTGGAATGTAAGCCCCATGTAAGATGTGACTGCACTTCATATTGATCCAATTTATGCTGTTACATACAAACATTAAATTCGTATGATAATGTTTACTGTAAAAAATTCCATTGGGTATATTTATTTATTTATTTTGTGGTGTACTTAATGACTCTTTCAGTAGTACAGGTTATATAATGTCAAATGGTGTGTAGAGTGTATAGAAGGAAGCACCCAAGGCCTAATTTGAAGTATTATGTCTGCATTTGCCTGAAGGGACTGGGAAAACCATGAAAAAACTCAGTCAGGATAGCTGGTCCCTAGGCTGGGATTTGAACATTGGGCCTGTGAAATATGAAACATGAATACTATGCATTTGACTGCAATATATGTTTAAATACTTTTGAAGATTGAACAGGATTGGGATGCAACTTCTGCACCTTGTATGTGTTTTATTCACTTTTTTCCCAAGAACATAGAATAATTACAGTGAATATTGCAGCTTCAGATCATGCGTGTTTTTAGGTTTTTGCAGCAGTGCAGTTGAGGTGTCTGTTCTTGTGAGGATACATGATGTTTTGAGACAGCATAATGGTCTAACCTTAAATGGTTGTATGTCCAATGAAGACAGTGAACATACAACCCTCCAATTTAGGTCAGTTTTTTGAGCAAAATGTGTTATATGGCTACATTTTTTCCCCACTAGACTATTATAATTTTAAGGTTCATATAACCTTTCCACAATTAAGAACAGAACAGTCCACCACCCACAAAAATTGTGCACCTCACCAAATACACAAGGCACTTGTTATGAGAAATTCTGGAATGAAGAAAACAACGTAACAACTTCTTGGAAAAAATGGAATTATGAAGTTAAAAAATGCTTGTACCTTCAGATGCATGGATAAATATTGCAGTGATGTGCAAAATTACATGGTCATATTAATACAATTATTAATGTCATTTTTCTTCACCAGCAGTGGAAGGTTTTACTTTTTATTTCTTATAAACAGATTATGTGTTCATAAAAATTGCATTGCTATGACTGTGATCAGGAGTCGGAGATTTTCTACCATGCCACACCAACTTACAAACACAAAATGTTTCTGAAATAAATTTGAAGTAATTTGGTCAAGTGTGCTGCTAAAGTTAATAACTTATTACTTACCCAGTGTAGAATCCATTGAAATTTCACTTAACATTGTCAGAAATTAACTTTGTTGAAAATATTTAATGTCATGATATTGACAACTTGTGGAAAGACAGCTGCATGTAGGCCAAAGTAGAACACTTTTAGAATACTGGTGTGCACAACTGATGGTGCTACCTAGAGGAAACTTTTTTCGCAAAAGCAGGCACTGCAGTACTGACTCAATCATACCTTACACTGCTGCCATTTTCTGCTTCTCTGTGTAACTGTGTGTGAACATACAAAATGTGAGAAACTTATATGTAATGTTTTGTGTACAGAGGGCAACATATTGTTGTGGTTATTGTGGTTTGGTGGGCACGCTGATCAGGCTGGAGTCATTTTTTTCTGCTTATTACTGCTGACAGTAGCCCAATGTTATTTTATAGGTTTACCCTTGTAGAATTATAGAATATGCTGCAGTTTTCTTGTTAGTTAAGGCTCTAGATCCTCTGTTACCAATTTAATTTGAACTGACATACTTTTTCCATTGCCTCATTTTAGTCAAAGACACATTTCAAAGGTTTAACCACCTTCTGTCATCATGTCAGAGGATGGAACCAGCCCTTGGATTCATTAGGTGGAGCTAATCTCTGTCCCTGCACCCAGCAGAAAAGGTTCTTAATTTTACCCAATTACAAAAGCTGAGGAAGTTTCTGACGCATTTTATTTTGTGATTAAAAGGAGATGATTGACGATTTCCAATACATGTGTCACTTCAATTAGGCACCTTCATCACAGATCTTTGGACATAATTAATTTGAGTTTGACTGAAGAAAATGTATCTTGCAAATAAATTTGTAAAAGTATGTACAATATTCTTGGATGTCTGGTCATCCTGTATGTTTGTAAAGTTGATGTAATCGGAATCTTGTTTGTGTATGTATAGCAATAGACTTTAGTTACCAGTAAGACAAAGGAACTACCAGTGTCAGTGAAACAAGCTGTTGTTAACATCTGAATGTCAATATGAAGCTGTCTGTTATGTCATAAGTACTGTGATGTTTCCTTCTGGATATATGTGTTTGTTCCACACATGTGACATTGAGACAGACATGTAAAAATAGAGTCTACATGTTTGTTAAGTTAATATGAGCAGTACAGAAACCTTGTAGAAGATTTAATGAGTACACTTGGAAGTCTAATTTTAAAAAAGATTTTTAATGTGTATTTATAATGAATGGACCTGCACACTCAAGTAGTCACATAATTTACCAAATACATTATTAGGAATGTTAAATATTCAGGGAAAAAGTACAATACAAAAAATGCTTTTGCTTTAACTTTTCTGTATCTGCGAGTAATTACCAATTTCCGGTCACATATTTCCTTGAGAGGCAGTTTCTGCAAAATTAATGTTTACATTATCATCACAAAGGAGAGTGTATAAAATGATGTGGAAAATGGGGCACATATGACTTGGCTGTAATCACAGAATTCATTTTTGTGAGGTATAAGTGCATAACTGACTTTATGTGTAACCATTTGTTGAGTATTACATGTTTTTTACCTTCAGTTCTGAAAATGTTCAGATGTCCTTACCCTCTCATACTCGACAGAAACTACACCTTGTCTTCAAACTATCTTAAGATTTTTATGAGGAATTCTCATTCCATTTCAGGCTATCATGATTCCCAAGTCAGTTAAAAAATTACCTGGGCTTGAAAAAGGCAGGATAATTTATTTAACAAATACAAACCGTGAAAATGGCAGCATACATAAAGTCTAACCTTTTCTTTGGCACATTCACAATGAAATGGCGCAACAGTGCACCCTGTAGCTTTATTAGGTGTGTCTGTAAACCTCCATTCCCTGCCTCCGCTTCATACTTGCTATTTGAAATATGTGAAATAGTGACCGAAATATTATGAAATATTGCCCCATAGCTCTGTTCCTACCAAGCACAGTACCGCAGACTCTTTCATAAAAATTTACATGAGAGACATCTGTACACAAACTGAGCAGCTTAGGGTGGCAGCAGTGCTCTAGATATACTTCTAGTGTGTAAGTGTTTTGAATCTCTGCCAAGCTACCTTCTGTCCTTATTGGGGTTTCTCTCTTAGTTTCATTCAGTAGCTCATAATCACCTCATTTACCTGCTCGCTATTTGTTACAATTTTCCCATCTGATATAACATTGAAACCACAATGTAAAAAATGCACAGCTTAGAAAGACTACCAAATACATGCATGGCAGAAACTCTTAAAAATTTATTATTCTGTGCAGATGTCTCATTTTAAAAAATCAGTTATTCTGTGAGGAAATGACATATTTAAAGGCAGATGAATAGCAAGCAATATAAAACCAACCTCTAAGAATCAGCCAGATCGAATCATAACAGGGCTAAGAGAACTGACCCAACTGGTTTAACAGTTTTCTGGCAGTTGTTGTTGCTGTGGATTGTTACATGGCACTTATTTATGTTAAATGGACTGCAAAAAGCAGAAACACATACACGCATTAATGAAAGTAATAATTTCACTTTTCCTGTGATTTTTAAATGTATCTAACTTCAAATGTTGTTACTTATTTGGTCATTATACTGTAGGCGTGATTCATATGAAGACATAATGTGGAGTTTTTATACCTGTCTTTACATAATCCATTGGAGCAATGATCAGTGAAGGGTTCTTATTACAATCTAAAGTGTGATTTTGTACCATTTGTTAGTACTAGATGAAAGCCTGCATAGCAGTGAGTGACAATTTTCATGCTCAGGATCTGAAATACAGACTGCAAGAAGAGGTACAATGAAATCATGAACCACAGACTGGATTCTAAGTCCATGGAGGAAAAGTGTTACGCAGTTATTGGTCACATGAAACGGTATGCAGTTCTGTGTATGCTGTGACGTTGCAAGAAAATATGGATTTCTTATGGTAATTTGTGCAATTGAAAAGTGATTAAATATCTCAAAATTATAACTAATAAATAATATTTATGTTAAAATAAATGCAATATTTTTATTGGTTTTTTCATGGTGTATGCTGCTTTTCGGTTGTTCACTGACAGTTTTCTGTTACAGAATGGCTCCTTTCCTTTTGTCCTGTCTGTCTGTGTTACACTTCCTGCAACCTCATCACAAAGCCATTACATGTAATTTTAAGGGCCAAAAATATGCATCAGTACTGTATTTGATGTCTGGGAATGCAATAATAATGCTTGTTATTTTACATTTGTAATAGTGAAGTGCAGTTTTTTTTTTTTTTAATTTTCTTGTGATTTAACCCTTTTAGCGTCAACCTGAGTATATAGTACATGGATTATGTAGAACTGACGTTAACCCCTATTCTAGGGATGAAACTGAATACATTAGTCACCTAGTACCATGTACTGGCGTAACTAAGAAAGTTTGCTGTTTGCACTGCTGCCCCCCCCCCCCCTTCTGTCTCTGTCTTTTAATGTCTGTGTGTTTAGTTGTGTTGACCCATCAATACAGACAGCAGTTTTCTTAGATCATGAAAGGGTTAACAGAGGCTGTTGTGATTAAACCGAATTATGAACTGAAAAAGTATGTTTTATTACGTGGAAGAGTTTGTAAATTATGGAAAATAATTTGGTCTTATTACCCAACAAATGCCAGTGGTTATCAAACCTCTAATAGTGCTGAAATCTGTGGCTAGTGAACAGAAGCATGAGGTGAGCACATTCTGACCAGTGATTAGTTCTGTTTCTTACCACATAACCATTCATCGTGGTTGGGCCATGTGACATACTTCATTTGATTTATTTGTTTATTTTATTTTACCAAATAAAAGTGTTGAATAATTATTCCTGGTTATCTTGGACACAGTTGAAAGAATTGCTTGACTCTGCTGTAGTTTATTTCCACTCAAAAATTGTTGTACATGTTTCACATGAAGACTGTATCCTCAGAACAGAAGGCATATGAAAGCTGCCTTGTACATTATAAAATCTGTTTGTAAATGGGATACTGTAAACAGAGAGTAGAATATACCATTATAAAATGTGTATGGAATCTTAATGGGGAACTGTTTTGGACAATAACCTCTTGGAATATTGTAAAGTGTATCATGATAACAGTCAGATGAATATTAAGAAGATAACTTACTTATTGTGGGTTTAAATATGTGCATGAGAAATGGCCATCTTGGATCAGGATTTTTCTTGTCTTTCTCAGGTACTTGAGGGAGTTTCGATGTGATTGCTTCCTTTGGCATCCTTTCCAATTTGTTATGTGCAGTAATCTTACCATTTGATATGTGAAGTTGACAAAATACCATCATAGCATAAGACCTGGTCTGTCTAGACAAGAAGGTGAATGGAAGTGGCCAAGATCATATCTGTTGGGGAGTTTGGATATTAGCAGTGTTAAGCTTTCAGACAGCCAGTCACTGCAGGAGTAAAACCCATGCTCACGTTGACTTACTCTTTCCCACCATTCGCATTAAATGCTGCAATATGGTTTCTTGTGTTATTACCATTACTAATCGACAGAATGCACTTACAACATATTTCTGTTGTACAGTTCTGCATTCATTGTCAGCCATCGTGTTGACTTTTGTCAGGCGTAAATCCTTTTATGACAAATAACATAATGGAATTGGCCACCAGTTTTTTTTCTTGTATTCTTTATGTTTATGACATATTGAAAAATATTCAACATACATATTTTATGTCATGTCAAAATTTGTGTTAATGAGGCATTTATTAAAAATTTGACAAAGTTGGTTTGGCATTTATAGTGGGGTGACACAGGGAGAAATAAAACTGACTCGTGGAATTTAACACCAATTTCAGTAGAACCCTCCAAACGGGTCCAGAGGGAAGCATTTACAGAGACATGGCTTAATGACTGTCAAAGAACATGTGACAGTATGCGTATGTGGTAATATGGCTAATGATCAGAGCACAAGTTTAAATAAGATGTACTTTGTAAATGAAACAGCTGATAATTATGCCTTTAACCACTGCAGCACATTTTATGCCAACTTCTGAACATTTGACATACAAGTCATTTCAACAGTTCATCATCATACTGATGCAAAGAATCTCACTACATACATACATACATACATACATACATACATACATACATACATACATACATACATACATACATACATANAAAAGGCACTTTCTCTGTACGTTTACAGCAGGCGTCCCTGCGTTACACACAACCAGTCTTATTCTATAACCTCTAGCTCCGATCTCGGAGCTAGAGGTTATCACACAGACATACATACATACATACATACATACATACATACATACATACACACACACACACACACACAGACATACATACATACATACATATGTACATACATATATACATACATACATACATACATACACACACACACATACATGCATGCATGCATGCATACATACATACATACATACATACATATATACATACATACATACACACACATACATACATACATACATACATATATACATACATACATGCATACATACATACATACATACATACATACATACATACATACATACATACACACATACACATACATACATACACACACACACACACACACACACACACACACGCACACACACACACACAAGCATTGCTCATGTAAGTGTAGTATAGTATATTATAGCATTTGACAGTTATCTGCACGCCATCATCTTAGCATAGAGCTTTTCATATTTCTCTCCCATATGCCTGTGTTTGGAGCGTGTCACTTCTGAAAACAGGTCACTGGTCTTTGCCAGATAATAACACTGTGAAAGATGAAGTTCATACAAATAATATTTAAAAGTTCAATTCCTGCCCCCTGATAAACATTGCAACTCCATTACAAAGAGCAGTGTGTTAATGCTATTTATGGAAGTAATTGGCATTAATTCTGAGAATAATACTAAACCTATAAAAAGCCTGGGAAAATTGCAGTTTTTTAATGTTGAAGCATATGTATGTACAATTAATTTAACACTGTTCTTTGAAGGATTAACTGTTGTTTTTAGAAAGTAGTAAATGTAAAGTATTCAATCACTTGTGTCAGGGAAGTAAAATTTTTGTGGAAGAGCGGGAACTCTGTAGGAGCATACAGACTGACATAAAGTAATGCAGATGCACCAGAACCATACTATCATGCAGCATTACTGCTGGCTGTGTTTATTCTCACTATCCCATTTTCATACAGAAGTAGATACTAATGCATTAAGAACTGGGTCTAAAATTTTCTGACAATGATGAGTTACAATAAATGTGACTGTTGATTTGGTTATTGTGCTGGAATCACCCAAGGCAGTAGAGAGTTTCCAAAATTATTGTCTGAACTTGTACTGAAATTCGTCAATGCTGCAATACCCATGCATGACGATACCAAATTTTAGAAGATTTTGCATTAAAGTACAGTTTGTTATATTTCTATAACTGTTTTACTTAATAATATTGATAATATTTTTTCACTTTGTATTTTTGTGTTGCACATATAGTTTATTCACCAGAGTATAAACCCATTATGGAGTATTTATTGTAGGAAAATCTGAATTTCCAACAGGGGAATTATAAATGTTGAGAAATGTTGGTCACCATCACATGTCACAAAAACCAAAATGAAAATACATGCATGCATGGACACTGCATGGAATTTTCATCGGATGATTTCATACAGAGTCACGTGTTTTGCTTAGAATGAAGTCCAAGAATGATATGGTGTTTGCATTATTTCAGTACACAGAGAGTAACTGGAGGATGCTACCACAACCAACAGAAATATTTTATATTATGGAGCAGTGAATGCATAGTACATTCAATTTACAACTGTATGCATCAAGATTTCAGTCTCCTGGGCTATAACACCATGCTGCTTGGTGTGCTTGTCAGAAGAACTTGCAGACAGAGGCAGAAACATTCTCTGAAGTGCCTGTGCTTCTATACCAAACTGCATAATGTCATATCCCAAAACACTGCAGTCTTAATGGCACCTGCCATGAGAACCTCAAATATCATAACTGTGTCTGTTGTTTATGTTGCTATTTGTTCACCAGCATCCAAGAATAATGGTATATATTTGTAAGGCAGGATTTTCATTCGGTGAAGATATTCAGTTGAGAATTTTAAATGCTGCCAAATCATCCACACATTTTCCGTATGACAACAGATTTGTTCTTAATTTTAAGGAGTCCATTAATTTATATTGTATTAAACACATGTTTTAAAATTCAAGAAGTAGCACATGAAATTGTAAATAATTTATTTTAAACGCAGCTTTTATGAGTCTGTTGAAGTGACATGTACACTAGTTTATAGGTGTGATCTATTATTATTATTATTATTATTATTAATTTATTGTTATTTAGAATGTGGGAAATGTAAAGGCCATATGCATAGTCACATGATGAGCAATTTGAAAATATGAGAGGTTGATATATAATATGCATAAAGCTGTGAAAAAAATCAGATACAAAATGTGATTCACTTTAGGCACATTTTTGACGTTAGAGAAATAGTTTGCAGGTAGGTAATCGAATATTATCACAAATCCAAAATTTATATATGACTTTTTTATAATTAAAATATTTTTGGGTGATTATTTTGATCAAAGGAGAGTGTTACCAACGTATCATCCAGCTGTATACGCTTACTCTTACAATAACAACTGTAATAATTACCTTAATAATAAACAGTCAATATAGATATGTGCACATACGTACACACCTAATGTTAAATAAATGTTTTTTATTCCTCATCTTTATCTGTTTAAACATTCCAGAGATGTGACATTGTTATGGTGATGTATTTACAAGTTGTGAGAGTGTGTTTGTGTTCTTTGTATTCAAACAGTCATGTTTCTGTCACCTATTCTAGTTCTCTTTTATCACTTGTAGTATTCAGTATGAAGAGATGTTTGTTATCCAGTTGTGCAGATGACGAGAATAAATGACCCACTGTTCAATTTACATGCAGACAGTACTTAGAACGCTTACCAAGTGGATTCCTATATTCCTGGTAATATTTCAGCTTCTAAGAATGAGTGAATTCAAATTTTATTTTCGTGGGTTAATCTGGAAATCCTATATTTTTTGTCCTTATTTACCATTTTTTATTTTAATGAACTTTTATATATCCCGTATTAATGGTGTGCAGAGATTTTGGTTGTCAGTATGCAGTGTAGTACACTGACATTGCTTTACACACGCGCGCGCGCCCGCCCACGCAGGCACGCGCGCGCGCGCGCGCGCACACACACACACACACACAGAAAATAAAAAGCATGGGAACGTGTTGCTACATATGTGGGAATTGTGGTAGACCTAATAATGTTAACCTTTTCATTTTGATTTAAGTTAAATTATTTGATTTATTTCTTGTCAGACATATTCATCCTATCAGTGCTGAATACTGCTAACCAAATGCCTGCTCTGTGTGTAATATCTGTGGCTACATTTGACATAACTTCAGTTCCTGCAACGCAGCATGAAAAGAAATGAGGAATGTAATTTGGCCCTTCAGTATGTCTTCATTGAAGCTTCAATGTAGTTTTAATTGTCCCACGGGACAGGGAGAGTTGTTTCTTCCAGTTTGTTGTGAATATTTGAGCGTGAGCTTCACTGTATGTTTTGGGCTGACGTGGGATAGGCAGGGCCGAAATAAGGGGCGGCCCAGTGGGGCCGCTGCCCGAGACGCCAACCTGTAAAGGGCACTAAGACGTCACTGGAATGACCGGAAATGTGATGCCAGTAAACTCAGGTTTCCATGCGCGAAAGAATTTATCCGAAAATTATTTTCAAATTTGGACCCCCCCCCCCCCGCAACAAAGAGTTTGCCTGCCGTGCCCTAGGCTGAAGAACTTTAAAGAATATTGGTCTGAAGGGGCCCCAAATTATTAACCTGCACGGGGCGCCCAAATATCACGGGGTGGCGATGGTAGTGGGCTCCACATTTTTGGGCTAATTTGATGCCGAAGGCTTCTATTTTCGGCTTCTTGTTTAGCCTGTCCAATGGCTGGCACACCCTCAAATTCGGACGGTTTTGCGGCTAGGTTTGTTTCAGGACGGTCGGTGACAATCTATAGGGTAAAATCGGCTTTCGTAAACACGTCGCGATAAATGGTACAGTCCACTATTCTTAAACCCGTTGATCGCAATTTATGTTCTTTCGGCATTCTATAGGCCTACCCACCAGTAATGCGACGTGCCTTAGTCAGTCGTTGCACAGGTATTTCTCTAATTGCTGTTGCGATATCGGAACACATGTAGGGAATATGTCTTGACGGGTTTTAGGAATGCCACATGAAGGCGTTCTTTTCGATAGGTGCAATGAGATGCCTGTGACAACAGTACAAGTCCATGTGTGCCTACAAATTCAGTCTCGGGGGAGGCCGTGTGTGTGATTGTTGTGACCATCCAAACTAACAACGTTTTTCACCTGTCGTTGGTTTCATAACTGAAGCAAAGTAATGCGTCCACTCACAGAATGTTACGGTGTTATTCAACGTTTCTTCTTTGTAGAAAACATCGCCAGTGCGGTGCTCCAAATGAGAGGTTTCCTGCATTATATTCCGAGGATAAGTGAGGGCTGGGCGGATAGTAAAGCCACTGGCATCCATTGTGTAGATGTCACATTCTACCCTCGTTCAAAAGATGTAATTGCTTCTACTTGATTCTTTTCTTTCCGAGCTGTAATCTTTTCAGTACGCTGCACAAATCTACGTGATATTTCATCCAAACTGAACACTCTTGTGACTCTTAATTGATTTTTCATCAACGAGGCGTTCGAGAATATAAAAAAATGGACAACAATTCCAAAGATCCAAGTAACTATGTTGATTCTGGTTGTCTAAGATTCAGTTTTGGATGATGTTTATTAAGGCCCCCGCCTCCACGGTCCGGGGATCGAGTCCCGGTGGAGGCGAGATTTTCTTCATCCGTCCAGACCGGCTGTGGGGCCCAGCCAGCCTCCTGTACAGTGTGTGCCGGATCATTCCCGGGGGTAAAGCGGCCAGGGCGTGGTGTTAACCACCCACCCCATCTAGTGCCAATGTTAAAGAAACAGTAGACTTTATACGCCTACTCCGCCTCTATGCCTTCGTGGCAGGTTATTAGGTGAACTTATCGTGTTTACCTTTACTTGTCTAATAACGCCTGTAAACCACTTATTATCAGGTGCATTCTTGTCTTGATGGAATCGAGTTTATAGCTAGGTCGTTCGTGTCCGTATTGTCAACAGAAAGTTTCAGCGTGCTGCTTCTAGTTAGCATTAAGAAAAGACTACCCTTAGCAATTTTATGGAAATTTAGTTTTAAGACTTCATTCACATAAGAATATATATATCAGTAATTCATTATACTCATAACATATTTATTTCAGAAGTAACGGAAGCTGGAAATATCATTTTCCACTTCACGACGTAAGACTGTAGCCTACACGGCCAGTAGACATGTTTGATAATCACAGCCTTCCAGAAACTTTAAGTACAAATTCATACCAACTAATGCACTGCTATTATTCACTATGTCCGTGCGTTACAATACTTTGTTCCAACATGTTCCGATCCCTATTGGGATCAGCCTCAGCGATACGTTTAAAAGTTAAAATTACACAATCAGAATGACAATATTTTGTTTTAAAATATGTATAAAACAGTCAGTTGGTATGCAGTTCACTTGTGGATCTTTGTTTTCACTGTGCTTTAGGAATCGGGCGCTTTTGTGTGGACGGTAGGCTCAAGCGACTCCTAAAGCACAGTAAAAACAAAGATCCACAAGTGAACTGCATACCAACTGACTGTTTTATACACATTTAAAACAAAATATTGCCATTCTGATTGTGTAATTTCAACTTTTAAATGTATCCCTGAGGATGGTCCCAATAGGGATCGAGACATGTTGGAACAAAGTATTGTAATGTACGGACATAGTGAATAATAGCAGTGCTTTAGCTGGTGTGAATTTGTGCTTAGTTACTAACTGTGCACGGTGTGAATAATGTGAGGTTTTCCAGAAATTCTTTCAAGCGTAGTTTCTGGGATGTTAGAACTTGGCGCCCTCATGCACAGTAGTTTCATCTTTCACTCTTTCCAGCGTACTTTGCATAACCACGTCTTCGTATTTAATACAGTCCCTTCGATTTTCTTGCTTCTGTCATCTCCGAAATATCATTAACGGTTTGTGTAATTCGGGCGACTTAGCCAGATTTCACCCTCACGGATGGCGCACATTACACAAGATACAAAGACGACATGCTGGCATTTTATGGATAAAGATGTTCCCACAACTTACCTTCGTGTCTGTTAAATACTCTAAGAATCCTTTCGTGAACACGATGAACAGGGCATTGAACAGTTGCATCAGACGTGAACTGAATGAAAAATTAGAAGGTGAAAATATGCTGTCCTACTGTGTAAACTGTGTTATGCTGGCGGGTGCGAGGCATGTAGCACGCATGGGGGAAAAAGAGAGGTGCATACAGGATTTTGGTGGGGAGACCTGAGGGAAGGCGACCACTTGGGAGACCCAGGCGTAGATGGGAGCATAATATTAAAATGGATCTTAAAGAAGTGCGATGGCGTTATGGACTGGATTGAGCTGGCTCAGGATAGGGACAGGTGGCGGGCTGTTGTGAATGCGGTAATGAACCTCCGGGTTCCATAAAATGCGGGAATTTCTTGACTAGCTGAGAAACTGTTAGCTTCTCAAGAAGGTCTCTGCTCCGTGGAGTTAGTTGCTTGCTTGCTTGCTTGCTTGCTTGCTTGGTTAGTTAGTAAGTTGGTTGGTTGGTTGGTTGGTTGGTTAGTTGGTTAGTAAGTTAGTTGGTTGGTTAGTTAGTTGGTTAGTTGGTTGGTTGGTTGGTTGGTTGGTTGATTGGTTAGCTAGTTGGTTGGTTGGTTGGTTAGCTAGTTGGTTAGTAAGTTGGTTGGTTAGTTGGTTGGTTGGTTGGTTGGTTGGTTGGTTAGTTAGTTGGTTGGTTGGTTGGTTGGTTAGTTAGTTAGTTAGTTAGTTAGTTAGTTAGTTAGTTAGTTAGTTAGTTAGTTAGTTAGTTAGTTAGTTAGGTGTCAGAGTGTCCTAGATCTACGCCAGTTCGTACATACACACAGGTCCAAAGCACACGGGCTTCCCTTATAAATCTAGAATTTTCAAGTCACTGAATTTACCCGTTTTTGATGCATTATTTTAGCAGCTTCGTATTCAGTATTACTCGACGTTTCTGTTTGCGTGTAAATAACTTGGAGTGACGAGAATTTGGACGGGGAAGTAATAAATGCTGGATCTGCAACTGGTGATAAAGAATTCCAGCTGCGGAGCTGTAAGACACACAGCCACTGTGGGCGAACCCTTCTGCAGACATGAAGGAGTTTTCTTCTTAAGCAGCTGATAATTGCTATTTCCCAAGAAATTCTGCATCTTTATGGATCCTGAAATTTCGGTACTGTGTTTGCAGCAGGCCAGGTACTCCCTGTCTCCTGTTCTAAGCAACTTGAATCTAAACCTCATCCCAGTCCTTCAAAATCGATGTCAGTGCTATTCCATCTGCACCAACAGCAGCTTAGCGCAGTCGGGATAGTAGCTACGTTAGGGGCTGGGAGACCGAAGAATAATGGTTCGATTCCAGCCAGGGCAAGAGATTTGTTTCTAATCCAAAAGACCACGTCAGATCTGGCACCCGCCCCCAGCCCTGTGCGATGTGTCCTGAGCCACTTTCCCCGGAATTAAAGCGGCCGGACAGTGAAATCCATCGCTCCCATCTAGTGCTGAGGTTAAGCATGTGGCCCCACAGGCGCACCCACAGGTTTCCTTTGTGTGTGTGTGTGTGGGGGGGGGGGGGCTGACCCTGAGGCTACACATAATTTACATCTGATTTTAAAAACTGTATTGCTAAAATCATGTCAAAATCTCCGAGCCGACATCTGGTTAGGTTAGGGGAAAATTAAAACCAACCGAAAAAAATAATCGACATATTTTTAAGTTTTATTCATATTTTTCAAAATTCCAATGTACCGGTCATCAGCCGATTTCAGTGGCTGATTTAGGCTGAAGCGTAAATCACGTATAACCTTTGATAAGATCATGCCTAGAAAATCTGCCCAGCAGCCTTGCGCCACCCCCCCCCCCCCCTCCCTTTGGGTGCGCCAATCGGTGGATCTATACATCCATAACTCCTGTGCTTTCATGGCATGCAGAGGACAATTTAAATACACCCGAACCTCAAATTGCACCTCGGTCTCACAAAAGACTTCTTTCCTTTAGGTCAGTGATGAGCAGAATGCGGCTTTCTACCTTCGTAGTGCTAATTTCTGAAACACGAAACAAAATATGTGAAATTAGACGAGTCATTAACTTATCTTCAGTCATACAAAAAGGTTATTCAGCTAGGAAATATTGTATTGACAGTACAGCACACTTTTCGTAAGGAAATATGAATGGAATTCGACCTTACGTAAAGTAACCATTGCGCCACTTGGCATCGTTGCGTGTGGATTTAGGAACGAAGAAAGTGAAGTGGTGGCTAAATGTAAGTGCGTGGCAACACAACACGTGGCTCAACGTGCTTCTGTCGTACACGTCTCTGCGTCTTTCACTGCTGGTGTTTCCTCAGTCACAGTCTGCGTTTGAATGGGAAAGGCCAGTGACAGCAGAGACATAAGAAAGGGCTTTTTAGGTAAGATTAGGTTCAAATTATGTGCTGTTGATTCGAATTTTTTAAATTCAATTTACGCTTTGTAGCCCCAGTATTGGTACTGTTGACGGCAGGGTGCTGTCTTTGATGCTACGTAAGGACAAAGTACGGGTGTTTATGTAATGTGGCCCGCAAATATTTTTTTCTTGATTTGGCCCTCCTGCCCAGAAGGTTGCTTACCATTGCTTTAGGCCTTCCGACCCAAATTTTACACACATCTTTGATTTCTACCATGAATGCTACATACCCTGAACTTCCCATCCTCCCTGATGTCATTCTGGTAACATTTGAGAGGGGTACAGATAATGAAGCTCACCGACATGGACTTTTCTCAATTCTAATGTCCAGGGGTGCACAAATCCCAGATGTCAGGTCAGCCGGGAAACTAAATTTTGTGCTGTGATGTGTAACGCGTGTGGGCCCTCAGTATAACGCTTGCTTTTTGTCACCGTTCTGTCGCCTTAAATTTTGAGGTGGAGTCTAGATTTTCGGAAAATTTGTGCATTTCTGCTTCTGTCAGTTGTTCCCACTCAGGTTCTAATGGCGCCCCCCCCCCCCTCCCCCGGCACGCAGTTACAAAGCACACCCGATTTATGACCTTCCTTCAAGGTGCGGCTGTCAGTGGAAGTGAACTAAGCTGCTCTGATCCATTCACGATCAACTCAGTTTTCCGTGAGTTACATTACATTCTGCAGGCTTACCCAAGCACTAATGGTCGTGAATTATATTGTGCAGGTGAGCGGTTGTAATATCGGCCAGGACTCAAATCTTTCGTGGTTTTACTCAGTACTTACAGGCAACTGCCAGTGTGACACCTCAATTAGACTACGACAGGTTCCCCAAAATATTTTTGAATTCGTCATTTACCACTCGTTCAAATTTTTCGACATCATACGACACAATATTCTAAGAGTGTCTTTAAATAAACAATATAAATAACCTATGTTTCGTGGTCTTCCAATTGACCACTTTCTCTTGAACGATATTTAAGTTGGCCTAATGGAGTGTGTTTTAA
This sequence comes from Coptotermes formosanus, assembly GCA_013340265.1. Lineage (NCBI taxonomy): Eukaryota > Metazoa > Arthropoda > Insecta > Blattodea > Rhinotermitidae > Coptotermes > Coptotermes formosanus. Next base: position 1,295,331 of record BLKM01000294.1, read on the forward strand.
AGCACATAAGCGTTTCCATTTATTTGAGATTTGAGGTTATCAGAGTGGCGCTGATGTTTCCAGTCTTGTTGAATATGGCATCTTGTGCATTGGTACATAGGGAACAATGTTTCGGACGAACCTGCTGCCTCCATCTTCAGGGTGGTCCAAAAGATTACTTCATCCTACTGTTCCTGGACCACCCTGAACACAAAGACAGCAGTTGCCTCCAAAACCTTCTGTATGTACGAATCTACACGACGTCATATCCTGAAGACTGGAATCTCTTTCGCGATTGAGTTCGTATAACTGCTTACGACTGGAGCCCAAGCGTTGTTCGCCTTTAACGGAGATTATGTCTGGAAGGAAGAAATGTATTGATTGCTGGCAGAGCGAGTTGTAGGGTAAGAGGAATCGCTAGACGAAGTTTCACAACCTCTCTGACCTTCCAACTTGCATAGTAAGGATTCCACATGTAAACAGCCATTTTTACAGGTCTGCACCTCAAAAGACGTTCCCCCTTCTGGCTGCCTCTCTCATTCCCACAACCAGAAGCGTGTCTTGTATGCCTGCACTTAGTTCGAACGCATGAAAGAACAATATCTAAAATACCTTGACAGAAAAATTTGTGTTGGTGCAGAATGAAATAAATAGTACGAGTGTTTAGATCTGAGGTGCTCAGTGATACGGGATGTGACGCCGTGTAGTCGGGTAATTTATGCGCCAGACTGTGCGGCTTTAATGTCTAAATGAGAGCATTATTCGTGGCTGAGATTAGGAATCAATTGTAAGCTGTTTAAATGAAGGCGATGAACTTTACGACAGCATGACGTTTATTAAGTTTGCTCTCCTCTGCGACGCGACGGTTTGTAGTCCGGTAGACAGGGGTCAAATTTGCGAAGCAAGCTGCTGCTTCCATGTTTAAGTTAGAAGAATTTCTTTCTAAATCTGTATTGGTGTCTACCAAATTTCACGGCACCGCATCCTGTCTGCTATGATGTTTCTTGACTTGCCGATTATGAGCTGCTATAATACCATTCTATGTAACTTAAACTGGGGGGGGAGGGGCGATGAATGTAGAGTTTTCTAAAGGTGTATGTTTATTTGGCTCTTCAGTCACACCCAACGAGTTTTATATATATATATAAAACACACACACACACACATGTATACAGGCGAACTCGGTTATAACGTCATGAAAGGGACTGAGTATGCTGTGTCGTTATAAGCGAGCGTTGTTATAGCCGAGCAGAATAATGTTATGGTCAACACTGAGGAATTAAATTGGTACCACAGAATATCTGACGTTATAGGCGAGGTGTCGTATAAACCGATATCATTATAACCGGTTTCGACTGTATATGTATACACTTATATATATATATAGGCCTATATACACATACGTATATATATGTATATATATAAAACTGCTTGGTGTGACTGAAGAGCGAAATCAACATACCCTTGTGATTAACCTTTTAAAGCCTAGCGGTAACTTTACGTACCACCAGGTTTAACATTAAAAAATTCTGCGTGGAGCCCACATTGCGTTTATGTGTTTTGTACGGATCTCAGGACAAACAGCAACTTTTGCCTTATAAAACATTAAGATACTGGTTTTTATAACCGAAGTGGAGAGTGTTTACAGCGCGGTACGCACTGAGTCCTTATATAAAACAGATACGCTTCGTCTTTAAAAGGTTAATACACCAACTGGGGTGTTCTATATTCAGATTAGAGTTTTGTATTTTGGATCTAGCCTTTTTCCGAATCAAGGACTTTAAACATTTCTGGGACAGATTATCCTTGAAGATGAAGGCACTACGGTCGTTCTAAACGTCAGTCGCCACGCATCCAAAGACACGGAGTCACATCCCACAAAACTTCAATCCTCAATAAAGTAGCGGCCTCTTATTACAGAGGCTGGTGTCACTGCAAGAGCGTATTATGTGCTGACAGGACGGTTGTGTTGCCATGATCCAGCGGTGCTTGAGAGAGTCCAGTGACAGCCAATAATGGCAGACGTTTCACAAAGGCTGCTCGATCTACGCTTTTGACGTAAGAGTTCAGAGCGCGAACCGTATTGATGCACACAGTTTAAACCATTCGTTTTGACAACCAGGATCGTTCAGAGAACGCAGTATGAACTTCGACTGTCAGGATGGCATTTAAGAGACTCCACAAAATGGCTGACATGTAGATATGTATGTGTTTTATTTTGACACAACACACTTGCGACTAACATTTCTCTCAAATAAAACGTTTAGCCCAAATATTTTCCTGTCCAGCAAACCGTTTGTAGAGTTAAGGTCGAGAAGAGCGAAGTAAGGCCTGCAGGTACTCATGAAAAGTGTCTGTTACTTTTGATCGATTTTGACCGAAACTGGAATTCGTAAAAAAATTTTTAAAAAATTTCCAACATAAAATTCCAAACACGGTGAAGCTAGTAAACGAGTTTTTGCACATGTCCCTCATGAATGCACCAAGGACAACAAGACGCCGGTGGAGTATAGACCTACTTTTGAAATGTGGGAAAATACATGTAACGTAACGCTATGTGCTATGTACTGTATATAATGTGAACTCCGGCACGAGACGCTGCCAGTCCTCGGACAACCAGATTAGTGCCAGGCGAATTCCGATCCTAATTAACCCTTTAAAGACGAAGTGTATCTGTTTTAGATAAGGACTCAGTGCGTACCGCGCTGTAAACACTCTCCACTTCGGTTATAAAAACCAATCTCTTAATGTTTTATAAGGCAAAAGTTGCTGTTTGTTCTGAGATCCGTACAAAACACATAAACGCAATGTGGGCACCACGTAGAATTTTTTAACGTTAAACCTGGGGGTACGTAAAGTTACCGCTAGGCTTTAAAAGGTTAAGCAGTAATCGATTTGTTAAACATTAATTCGTGTTGATAACGACGCATTACGTACCACGCCCTTCAGTTCAGCTTACCAGAAAACTTTACAATTGTTCTTATTAATATGTTATTGGTATCACTGTTGTTCTTTTTGTTGTCGTCATCATCGTCATTGTCCTTCGTGTTGTTATTGTTGTTGCTGTTCTGATCCTTATTGTCATTATCATAACTGTTGTTGCCATTTTCATTAGCGTGTAGACTGCGTATTTTCTTAAACAATTAAGCTGCTTTGTCTCGTCAGACCTACAGCCTTCCCGCCTTGTACCTTTGACTAATTACTGTTCTGATTCACCTTCATGGGACCGAAATATGACCATGTTTCAGTTGCTTAGAACCCCAGTACCTCTACTGAGGCCAAAAATGTGTGAAAATTCCAGTGGAAATTCGTAGCTGTATGTTACAACCGGCCGGCGCCCCCCCCCCCGCCCGGACTTTCATTTACTGGGACACATTAGTGTGTACAGCTTCGTGTCCTCAGGAATTGAAGGCGTCGCCCTGATGCTCTTTTCATTAGAGTTTATCGGGTTTCAAAACCCTGCCCATCCGTTTTGGGCACTACAGGTCTCCGAGTCCTCACGGGAAATTTCAGACTCTTCATTTTCTTTCGTTACGTGAAGGAAATAATCCTCCCTCTACATGCTTCACAGCAGCAAATTGGCAGGCAGAGACGTCGATATATGATACTCGTACAATGCAACATCCAGTTAGTACGTTCAGACATATTTTACATTACCTGATTTTATTTAGTCGCATAGGTCTATCCTACTTTCTTGTCTCATGTTTCTTTAATCCACCAGCATTACTTAACACTCCGTATCCCCCTCATTTTTCTTCTGTCTCTTGCACGTTTTGTGTGGCAATGTACTGCACGGCCTACTTGCACCACTCTTTGTAATAATTCGTCACACACACTATATAATGCAACGCAAGAATAGGTAACTTAATTAAACTCTGTTCAGGTGTTGAATCAGCACTTGATTTTCCCTAATCTTGCTTGTTTCTGTGTTTCGTTTGTTTGTGTCATTGCGTCGTAATCATGCGTTTGTGTTTTCGTGCCCCCCTTTTTTTTAACATTTGGCCCGTGCCTTTAAACCTACACGTAAATCAACGAGAAGTGAAATAACTTGGATTACTACAGCGCGGCGCGCCCCCCCCGTCTGCTGACGAGGTGGCAGACCAACCCCAAGCTTCTCTACTGCCTCATTTGTCGCTGATTCTTTATTCTCATAACAACGCACGGGTAAATTTTACTTATCGCAGTGCTGCCATCTGTTCGAGCTATGTTCTAATAAATGCTGGATGCTCCATTCTGTCTTCAGCCGCAGCACGTACCCCATAGCGAAGAAACTGGCTCAATTATAACAAGATAGAAAATGTCCGCAGATCGCAACGCTTCTGGCTCTTGCCTTTTTTTATGATCCGTGTAAGGTTTTATTCTATTCCCCCCCCACCCCACCCCCCTCACCCCCAGTCTTAGCAACAGAGTCTGTCATGTTCAAGTGTTATGTTTAAATGGTCAACTGTTTCTTCGGCATCAGTTCGTACTTCTTACCCATTATAAAGTTATACAGACCAATTGCACGCATGTACGTGGGTGTTTACGTAAACAACCTGTTACTTTTGTTCGTTTTGAACCAACATACTTTAGCTACAGCAGCTTTAATTCCGAATGTAAAATTTTACGAAAATTCATTCAGCGGGAGCCAAGTTGTTCCATGTGGGCAGACAGACAGACAGACACGACGCAGCCGTTTTATGAACTTCCTTCGAACTTATTTCTTTGCCAAGAGCGCCTACTTCACAGAGAACACAACCTGACAACTGTAGTTGCCGTTGCTAGCAGAATGTCGCTCACTCAATCACTCACTCACATAAGGGTGTTATATGAAGTGGCTGAGCTAATAACAGTGTCTTAAAAATTTTATTTCTGTTTTAGACGTGATCGTGAAATTTGCAGCAAGCCTACAGATGCTATTTTCAACATGATGTTGAAACGGTTTTGCGAAATAATTAACGAACCAACCAACTAATTACTCACTCGATGAAGCAGAATCGTCCTTCAGCAGCTGGTCACGAGTCGCACTATCTTACGGAAACCCAAGTTTCAATACCGTGTTACCAAAATGCTAATTGGGCCCTGCGTTAGATGAATCCAGTGCACACCCACCCAATTTGTTCAAGATCTGTTTAGGTATTATTTTCCCATCGACGCCTGGGTCTTTCAATTGGTCTCATCTCAGCTTTTGCTACCAAAATATGGTATGCAATTTCTGTTCCTTTCCTTGCGTGCAACATGCTCCGCCCATCTCATCCTGGGTCGATTTGGTCATCCTAACACACGACGAGAAGCACGGTCGCACCCACTGATGAGGAGGGGGGGGGGGCGGCGAGCTCCTGGGCTTAGGTTCGTCGCATAATGAGACTCGATGAAAACGAAATGTTCTTTGTGTTTGAAAGTTATTTTTTTATTTCATATTTTATGAGAAAGCTGCAAGCACTAGTATGACAGTTTGTAAATGATGCTCTTTTTACATCTCCATCAAAATTGTCAGTGGCCGTTCCCAGGTGCGCACCCAGAATTTTTCTTTGGGGGGGGGGGGGGCCGGGGGCTGACCCTGAGGCTATATATGGCCTATTTATGTGTGATTTTAAAAACTGTGTTGTAAAAATAATTTTTAATTACGACACAACACTCCTTGCAGCTGCATTTATATACATTAAACTAAAACCAAATGCTCCCTAACTAAATCACAGTATCCTTAGCTTCTTTTTTCTAATTTTATTAATTTATTTTTCAAAATTCTAATGTACTAGTCACCAGCCGACTTCAGTGGCTGATTTTGGGCGAAGGGGAAATCGCGTATAACATTTGATATCATAACATCTACAAAATCCGTGTTTTTTAAATTTAAGTTTTGTAGGTTTCGGGGGGGGGGGGGGGGGCCCCGGGCCCAACCCCCCCCCCCCCCCCGTTTCTTTTTTCACCCCCCCCCCCCCCCTTCTTCCAGAGAAATTACTTCGGTGCGCGTCTCGCAAGGGCAAATCATGGAGCTCCTTATCAGCGCCGCGAGTGCCGCGGATCTCACAACCAAGTGTGTTGGAGTGTGCGTAGTAGCTTACGTTGATCGATAGGCGTGGCGAGTCGAGGGTTGGTGGAGGATTTTCGAAGGCGGAGACAAAATTCCACTTCTCACGCGAGTAGGCAAAATGGCGGCAGATTATCTCACGATTCGGGAAAGAGCGGGTCTGGTTTCAATGACGCCGTCCTGTCACTTCACCACGTAAAATATGTGTCCGCCTAAATGTTCCGAAAGATGGCGTTGTGATCTGACAGTTCGAATGGGCGGCGACGAAGAGGGAAATGTGACTCTTCATACGTGAAGAATAGATATTTTCGTGTACAATACAATACTGGAGACGGAAAAGTATCGAGAGAAAAATTTTATGTTCACAAAACTGAAAGGAAGAATTGATTCTGTGAGAACCAACTAATGTGGTTTATTGTCTAATTACGTTGGTAGTGCTCTCAGTGTCGGACAATGACGCACAAGACAACTTGAACTTTACCGGTAATGTCAATATTCGAATTGTGTCTTTTAACGTACACGTTTTCGCACTAATTTCTGATGGAGGTTGACATGCAGAGCTGACACCGTTACATGCGACTTGATCACTCTCTGTCTTATGATACCGACACTTGGAAATAATTTTGCCTCATGTATATTGTTTCTGTGTTATTCGCTGTAAATTAAGTTTGGGCAGAGAAGGTAAAATTCTGTCCCACCAGGGGGAATCAAATTGCCGCTACCAGAGCTTGTGGTGCCCCCTGTGAGATGCGAAGGATACCACCACAGAACAAAGGTAGGAAAATGGAGGGAGGTGGTCGTTAGTGTAGTACCAAGTTCTGTTGCGAAGCCTGCTCGGATTACTGGCCACATTATGTTGTGAGTGTTGGTTATGTGTTGATGTGCGTGTGATGTATACATAATTACTTTTCTTATGAATGGCCGAGACGTAGTTGTGTAGATTATGCTTTAAGTAAACAAAATGTAGTGGTTGCTTTTAAAGGCGCATCCATTTTGCAGAAAGGTGAAGGTGTTATTAATTAGTTTGATTGAGGTGCTTGAATACTAGTTCACGTATTGTGATGGAGTGGGTATGTCGTATGTCCTGTCGTATTGGCTCTGGTGTGTTGCCAGATTGGAATGTCAGTTCATCGTGTAACCATGTTAGGTTACATTCAGTGTAAATCTTTAGATACTAAGGTATCGTAAGATTTTTTTTTATTGTGAATGCCATAATTACGCAGTTTATGTGACCAAGTTATTTCAGACTTTGCCAAGGCTGTGACGGAACTTGAGGCATTGCTACCGGTAGGTGTAATGCGAATGCCCGACTTTTCTGCTGTGTTTCTTTGGGCCTTTTTTTTTTCCGTATAGCAAGTTCAATATGCGTATTTCGTCATACATCAGTAGGGCATAGACGTATCTTAACCGCAGGAATATTTGTGTTTTGAATTAACATCACAATAATGATGATGTGCCAAAAGTATCATAATGAAATCGTATGGCAGTACTATTAGTACGTGGTGATAAGAGGTTCTGTATGTTACAGGAACAATGTTTTACCAGAAAAGATTCGTTCACAATATTTTTTAAATATCCTGTTGATATAAACAATGTGTTAAAATGTTGTGTGCAATGTTAGTGATTATTGGCTTTTTCGGAAATTAAAGCGTTTGGCAGATTATCAGATTTGTGTTTTTGTTACCCAGCTAAGTGAAGACCATAATTAATATGGTTGTCTCGGCATTGGTGTTTCACAAATACAGATCTGGCTCACACTGGCAGTCATTAATAGAAGATAGTACATTGTATAAACACTTGGAATGAGGAATAAAACGAGTCTGAGTTATGGACACAGTTTGGTATGGTATGAAAAGGAATATGGGATAGTGGCATATGCACATTGGAATTCAGGTAACCCAATGAAGTGGAATTTTATAACATTTAAGTAGGTGTAACTGTTTTGCAAATGTCAGTTATAAGAGTGTGAAAAAAGTCACTTATCAGAGCAGTACCAATTTTGACCACATGTCCATGACATTTAAATCATTACATGATCCTTGAAATATAATATTTTGATGTCTCCATCCCTCACCAACTGCATCTGTATGCGATTTTTGCACTGTGCATTACACAAGTAGTAAAGAGGTTACGTCAGCCCTTCTCGATATTTCGTATTTCAAACCATGCTCTGAATTGAATGTGATACTGATATTCTAAGCTGAAAATTATCAGGAAGATTTAATTTTCATTATTCTTGGTGCATTATTGCCTCTTCTTCACATGAATCTTAACTAAACCATCAATTTTAGCAGCATTTTATTTTACTTTGTAAATACAGTAAGTATAGTATAGGAAAGGGTCTGTTTTCAATATAGCTGTGAGGGTGAGGACATACTGAAGCAGAGCAAATCATATGAGTCTCATTTAAAGACAGAACTGCTGTAGTCCCCATTTAGGCAATTGTGAAGACCAGTATGGTGCTGCATTTCTGTCAACGTGGACTTGTTGAACCAAACTTATAGCACAATTTCTGAATACAGCATAGAATTATAATATTGATATATGTACAACCTTTGACCAAAAAAGGGTTTCATTCTTTTTCATATTATTTAGAAATATTTTTGCATAGTCTTTGTAGTGCAGCGCTCCTGATGTTACGACAGAAATTTGCACATAAGTGGTAAAATAATTACATACTGTGAGGCAATTGTGTATCGCCACTGAAATTAGAATTAGAATTTATTCGCATTTTGTAGCTCCTTTTTAGTTAAAGGGCGTGGAACATGTTAGAGTATGAATATAATGCATCATAATACAGGGTATACTCAAAAGAATGGTGCGGTTTCAAAAGTTAACAAGAAATTTATTTCTCACCTTACACGGGCACAACGTACACCGTCAGCAGCGGCAACTGTCCACGTTTCTCATGCATTAATCACAATCCTTCAATGTGTGCACCCTGGGTCACACGACACACATCCACACGGTAATCAAATTCATCCCAGACTCGGTGTAGCATGTCCGCTGTAATGGTCTGCAGTGCATGCGTTATCCGATCACGAAGTTCCTTGAGGGACATGGGCAATGGTGGTACGTAAATGCTGTCTTTAACGCTGTTTACGTACCACCATTGCCCATGTCCCTCAAGGAACTTCGTGATCAGATAACGCATGCACTGCAGACCATTACAGCGGACATGCTACACCGAGTCTGGGATGAATTTGATTACCGTGTGGATGTGTGTCATGTGACCCAGGATGCACACATTGAAGGATTGTGATTAACACGTGAGAAACTTGGACGGTTGCCGCTGCTGACTGTGTACATTGTGCCCGTGTAAGGTGAGAAATAAATTCCTTGTTAACTTTTGAAACCGCACCATTCTTTTGTGTATACCTTGTACAATACAGATATGAAATACCCAGTCTATTTAGCTGTTTACAGTCATTTTGTGTGAAAATTTCCCATGTTGCCTTCAGTGAAAGACAGTGGTGCAAATAGACATTCACTGGCATGGGGAGCTACATTACATTGTGAGTTTGCAGGCCAAGTTTGATTATTTTATTACGATACCGAATGCTTCAAGTAATATGTGTTTTGATTACTAGTATCAAATCCTGTGAAATTTGTTTTCTTAGAGTTTAGTGACTTATGCCGTTGGGTTGCTGCCATTTAAATCTGGTATCTGCTGCTAGCCAAAGAAAGTGTTACTGAATTCACTTGCCACAAAAGTTTTAGGTTATATATTAGTCTGGTCTGGTTTGGTGTGTGCGTGCTGTGAAGGGTGAAGTTCCTGATAGGTGCAACATTTTTTCCCTTTTTGACCAGAGCCTTACCAGCTACAAGGAAAGTACTTGGTGTGATCAAAGTTTTCAGACTGACCACAAAATTATGTTCTGCTGCAACCACATACTTCTGCTGCTAGTTGTGTATGGACTAGAGTCTGCTGAGTCATTTCCTGCTTGGAATAAGGCTGTAGCATATGTGATTTTTGAGTAATGTCTTGTTAAATACACCTGTGTTTTGTGCCATTGTGATTTTATCATAGAGAGAAAATGGCGGGCTTGAAAGAACAGCATGTCTGCATCAAATTATGCTGTAGACTGGAAAATACAATGCTACAGAAAGTTTTGAACTGTTGAAAGTAGCTTTGGGCAAGCAGACAGTGAGGAGAATATGAGTTTTGACTGGTTTTGACAGACAGAACAGATGAAAGTCTGGAGTGAGCGAAGGAACCTGTCCACAGAAACAGAAGAATCACCATCCGTGAAGTTGCTTACATATTGGGCATTACTTTGGGTCAGTGCAGAGTGATTTGAAGGACAATTTGAATGTGCATCGGATTTCTGCCAGATATATACCTTGTCTGCTGAGTGACCAGCAGGAGGGAAAGGGAAATCGTATCACCGCATGACATGACCTTTAGGAGAGGTTTCAAAGATTCTCAGAATTTCCATGTGACTTGTTTCTTTTCCTAGCTGAAGATGGTGTTAAAGGGAAGGAGATTAATGGTATCACCACAATTCAAGCAGAATTGCAGGATTCTCTTGCCAAGATTCAAACAGTGCACTATATAAATTGCTTCTAATGGTGGTGCTGTCACTGGGCTCACTGTATTGAGTCCCAGGGAGACTACTTTGAAGAGTATATCATTGATCAGAAGGTAAGTGTTTTTGTTACAGAGAATTGAATTTGGTCTGGAAACTGATCACACCATGTACATACTGCCCTCACCTACTATTTGGGTTACATTCCTGGAAACGCAAAGTTGACAGCACCAAGGACAATGAGAAATTGAGGGTTAGGGGAAATACAGCCTCTGGTAACATGTATCAAAGCTGAAGTGAGGTGTCTGCTCCTATGTTGTTACATGGAGCAGACATAAAGTGAGTATGAAAATTGTGACAAAGAGATGTACCACAGTAGGAAACTGGGTTTGGATGCCACTACAACTTTGCACCCAGTAAATGTGGATTTGTTTGTGCAAATACCATTGATTGTTCTCACGAACAAATTAAAAATTATGGGTACATGAAGCCATGCTTAGCTAGGGATTGTTGTATGTGGAATTCATGACTGTGTAAATTCCATATTGTAAATTACAAATATGATATTGACTCATACTTTATAGACATCATCATTTGTATTTTTTGCAGACTGCTACAGTTTCTTCTATCAGGTGGTGGGGATAAAGTAACTGATCCCTATCCTGCAAGTGGATGAAGAAAACTCAACTTTTTTGTGGAATGTTGTGGTTTGAAATGGCTGGGATGATGCACGGTGTCCAAACTATCAGTCTTAATGGTTGTTACGCTCTGTCATCAATAATCTGCACACTTAGCTTATAGGGATCTTGTATTGCAGGTGACAAGTATGACTGTCCTCGGGTAACTCTCCGCTTGCATCAAATAAAAACCAGGGATGAAAAAGGATCTGTCAAGTTTGTAGCAGTCGCTGATGTAGCATCATTTAATAACAACAGGCAAGAGTTTCATTGTAACTGTTAACCCTTGATTTGAGTTAAGATTGTGTTTGTCTTTCATTCGTTTCTTGTGTGATGCTGTCCGTTACAGAGTCTGTGAAGTGGTTCATTTCTCTCTGGGCTGTGTTACTGGGTAGTGATTGTGTGCTGGGAAGAGTGATACATCTGAAGGTGGAAGTGTTGCACATTACTGCAGAATAGTGTAGTCACCGATTTCGCAATGTGATAGTGAGACAAGACTAGTGATGGTAACTCAACCATGTTAGTCAACTGTACACAGTGAATGATGCAGAAATGTGCTCATTATGTGTGTGGAACACACAGTGAATTCTTCACATCCCAGAAGGGTTATTGGTGTCAGCAGTAGTTTGTTCACACTGTATTTCGTTGCTGTTACACAGTGTATAAATGATGTGGAAGACTGCCTGTTGCATTTATAGTTTACACAGTGGTTTCTTTGGGTCATAGAAAGGTGTCAGGTGTAGTCAGTAAAAGTAGAGTGTAGAAATGATGCCAAAAAATGCACACTATATGTACAGTTTGTGCAGTGGTTCTTTTGGATCATAGAAAGGATAGAGTTCGGTGTTAGCTTTTGTTCAGGTCGCACATTGTTTCATGGCCATTACATGACGTACAAAGGACATGGAAGAAGTGCCCAGCACATATGTGTTTCACATAATGGTTCTTGAGGTCACAGGAAGATTTGAGGTTCATGTCAGCACTAGTTCAGTTCACACAATATCAGGTAACATTTCCAATAGTAATCCATGAAGTGCCACTGCACTACTAAGGGATCCAGTTGGGATGATGGACAAGTTAGTTGTTTAGTTTTTATATTGCTTCAGTACACTTGCAAATAAAGCTGCCATATTGTGTTGCTGTGATGCTGGGTGCTTTGGTGGCTGAGTTACCACGGCAGTTCTCTCATTATACCTGTGACCACTCTATTGTCCAGGAGTTTCCAGTGTCCTACGATGTGACACCATGCAATGCAGTAGATTGGTACCAGCATTTCAGAAGAACCTGTTGCCTCCATCTTCAGGGTATGTGGAGATGAGGACAGCAAGTTTCTGCAAAATGCTGGTATGTGTCTATCAGACTGTATAGCATCATATTCCAGAAAGGTGTAATCAGGACACTCACCACTGTGATAACCTCAGATCTGGTACAGAATTTTATTTTATGATATTCTTAACTCTTTACTGACTTATCTCCCGTGACTCATACTATAATTATAGTGGCAGTGTGTTTTCTGTTCCTTTGTCTCTAGGGCCAAGTTTGGTGTCAGCATGGAGGGCAAAGCAGCAGCAGCAGCTAGTGAGGATGTTTATGAATTTAAGAGTGGGAAAGAAACTGCGTCTGGGCGAGGAACGAGTGCGTCACCTGAGGTTGAGAAGAAGGAAGGTCATGTGAATATGTCAGATGGCAAAGAACCACGTAATAGTCCAGCTACACAGGAAAGCCCCACAGACCAGAGCAACAAAAGAAGTTTTGCAGAAATAAGTGATGCTGTAGAAGATGGAGATGAAGAAAATAAACGCAAGAAGCGTAAGGACCCTGACAGTGGGAAGGAAAATTTGAGGAATGGAAGCAGTGTTTCTGGCCGATTTGGAGGTGGTAGGAATGGAAGCTCTGCCGAAAAGTGTTCAAAGGTTGCTAGTAATCCAAAGAATGGTAATAACTCTACTACTAAAAGTGCCCATGGATCAGGAAATAGCAATTCAGATCGTAGGAGTCCGAGCAGTACTGGAGGCTCAGCAGGTAGTAGTCCCAAATTGGCAAATGTTTGTGCACCGTCGGGCACAAGTAGCAGTAAGTCTTTGCCTGGACTGGCATCTGAAAGTGATGGTGAGGCTGATGAAAGCAGAGGGGGGAAGTGTGGCAGCAGCAGTAATCCAGAAGCAACAGGGTCAGTAACAGCTAGCTCTACATGGACAGCGGGGCCAAAGGTTCCACCTCTGAAGATTGTGATTCCACAGCAGAGTGCTGCTATGGAGCAAGAGCAAGGAAATCGCAATGGAAAAAATGGCACAACTCGACATCATCAGGCCCTTCCTTATGTTGTTGCTTCTTCTAATAGTGCTGATTCTGTTCCTGACAAGGAGGCGTCAGCTACAGCGGGCTCAGCTTCAGCTTCAAATAGTGGTCCAAGTCCTTCAGAATTAGGAAGTAACAACAGTTCAGTGAAGAATGATGACAAGAAAGAATCTGTTTCTGGACCTGTGTTGCCTGAAGACCAGCGTTCCACTCATCACCAGAGGGTCTTGCGCAGCTCTCATCGGTCAGGGGGTTGCACGTCAGTTTCTGCGTGTGGTAGTGGATCAGGATCTGCCATCTCATCATCAAATGCTCTCTCTACATCTTCCACATCAGTTGCGGGCACATCTGCCCCTTCACCAGCTGCCCCAGGATCAAACAACAGTACAGTGGACAGGGGATCCAACAATTCATCACCAAGCCAGAGCAGTAGTCAGCGACAGTCTCCCTCCCCAGCAGAACCTGTTGTCCCTCCCACGACTTCGGAAGTAACCACTACTACAAGCATCACTAAATCTACCCCTTCTACTACTGTGTGTGTAGCAAATGCTCCTGAAGAAAAAACGACAGAACCTGCAGAGCAGCAAAATCAGCCAGTGCCATCTGCACCTGCACAACCCCCACCCGTTGATTTGCACCCCAGAAAAAGGAAAATGAAACAGAGTAAAGAAAGTCAGGCATCAACAGCTGCAACTGCTGCATCAGAGCCTTCAGATACCACAAGTTCAACCACAGAAGTGCATCCTCATGACCAGCCTATTACAAACTGCTACCAGTTGTTTCTCAACATCAGAAAGCAGGTGCGTGTCACATGGTTGTTTTGGTTTTGTTGTCTGCTCTGCAGGACATCCATTTCCAGACCTCAGGTCTGAGACTGGCAGGATCCAGTGTGAATTTTCCACACACTCTTTCATCGCTACCTCTTGCCTTAATGTATGGAATACCAGGCCCCCACTGTGGTTCACAGCTGTGAAGTCCATTTTGCTGGCAGTTGCTGTGCTTCGGTTGAGGATGTGGGAACAGATTGGTTTAGTGGAGCACTCTTAGGCTGGTAGTAAGGAAGTGCCTGATTCGTGACGGGGTTCCCAGTTACCATAACTGAAGTATTTTGTGGTTATCCTTGGGATGTTGGTGAATGTCTGGTAGTTATCTAGCAATCGTTGGACCGTCTTCTTCCAGTCTTAATTTATTTTTGTGTTTTGTTTATTACGGATGTCATCTCAGATATTTGAATCCTGTTCTTCCTTTTCTGTCACACTCCACATTCAGATTCATATATTCCACTATCACCTTTTACAGTTTTATCTTTGCTTTTCTTCTTATCTTATTTCTGTAAATTATTTTTTTATTGTTTTTTATCCCATGTTGCTTTGTCAGTTTGTATTTTGTAAAAGATGATGTGTTCAAGATTCAGTTCTAATTTCTCAGACCAGTTGTCTTACTTGCTTCTTTATGTCATTGACTGTGTGTCGTACAAGATGTTATACCACATTTCCAGTGTTACATGGCTCTTACTAGTTCTCATCTGTAGGCCAAGGACTTGCGTTTTCCATGGTATGAATCTTTCCATCTCTTGTACTGTTTTCTATCTGTGGACCTTGGAAGAGTAGGTTTGACCTCAGAAGTTCAAAATCTGACTTTGGCTGGCCAGTGGAGGAACTGCCGCCTTGAAGCTCTCAGACAAGTCCCCCTTTCCATATTTATGACCTCTGGAGAGCAAGTATCCGGTATTTTAAACCCCTACGGGACCAGGCTTCCTGTATTTGACCTGTTCAGACCACTGCGATGTATGTGGTGAGTGCCCCACTCTGCCGTGTGGGAAATTTCCTGTAGAGATTACAGGGTCTTCTGTCTGAAACAGTCTTTTTTGATTGAAATTATAAAGTAGAAACTTGTTTCTGTCGAGTACGCATTCGTGATTAATAATATTGTGATGGCAGATGAAGTCCAGGATTGCTGCCAAGAATTTGTGTGTGCTCAGCCGTATGTCCACAACCTCACACATTTCCGTGGAGTGGTCTTTAATTAAGCACTGGGACAACTTTACATTGTCTCTGTATGTAGATTATATCTGTCTGGCTTACAGAATTTGACCTGTTTTCTGTTTTCTTGCTCATAGGTTTTTTTTTGTGCAGGTGGTTTTGAAGGTTTTTGTGATAAAGTTTGGAAAATACTACTGATGTGTAGCCACATACTGTCTTAGTATTAATCTTAAGACTGTGATTGAGAACTGTTCATGTTGTCTCAATTCCTGTACTGATTAGATTGAGAGACGTCGGAAGGGACTATTTCCAGTTCAACCAAAACCTCCGCAGGGTTTTAAGGATTACCTTATGAACCGGTGTACATATGTTCTGGCTGGAAATGCATCATCAAGATTGTCAGTTCCTGTTGTGTCTCCTCCACAGAACCTTCAAGGTGCTATGAAGGACTTGTTCAGTGAACAGGAAAAGGAACGATACAGGTTAAGGATGCAGGTAAAATGTCCAGTATTTTAGCTGAAAGTTTATTTCAGCATGGTGTTTTAGTGAGATTTATCTCTGTGCACCCATGTTGAGATCAGCTGTAGGAGTCATCTATCACCTGGCCAGTGGTTACCAGGAGCATGAAGTGGCTATAATGTGTAGTTGACTGCACATCTATATTAACTGTTGACGTATAGTGTATGGGTTTTCCCTCTGCCCTCCCATACTTCTTGGTGTGATGCGTAGGCACAGGGGAAGCTTTAGTATTTGGGCCATAATGTTTACCATACATACCAAAATTAGTCTGGTGGCAGTACTTCTTGTGCAGTATTTGTAAACTTTCTGGTTATAAATAAGAAAGTATGCTTTTTCTCATTTTTCCTTTTATCTGCCAGTTTGATTAATACCTTATGTTACTTATATTTTAAAAGCATTATGTAGTTAGTATGAAAAGCTTGAAAGATTCATACAAGGTGAAAAGAAATTTGCTCATAGGCTCTCTATAGCGTGATTCCTTGTTAAAAGTTACGCTAAAAATATTGTGCAGCACAAACCCTGGGACACTTAGTTTTCAAGATGCATACCCGCAAATGACACGTTATCAAATGGTCAAACTGTGGGCACCTCATTGTTACACCTACAGATGTAGAGGATGATCATGCAGCAAGATATGTGCCTTTCGTAAGAATGGTCATCAAGAAGTACATCAAGGAAACACTGTTTGTATACTGCTAATTCTTGTGTGGTATGAAGACCGCTCCACACCTTTTGTTCAACAGCTGCAGTTGTCACTTTTTCATTTGCTCAGGGTCCATACAGTGTATGGGCAACCTACATTTACAAATGCTGTAGGTGTTACACTCCCTCTGTCATGGACATTCTGTTGCAATCGTCAAATCACAGCCTCTGGATGATGATGACCAGAACTGTGTAGTATGAATTCCCATGCAATGGTACCAGCTTGACTGTTACAGGCAGGGAGGGTTTGGAGCGTGTCACAGTATTCTTTATGCGTGTGCTTTGTGATTAATTGATCACGCCTGAGTCCTGCTGTGTTCTGTGTATTCTGAGTACACTTTTGAGTATGCTTTATTGTTGTGACAACACTGCTGACAAGTGTGTTACTCCATTTCATGGTGACGTGTATCTCACAAACTAAATATCTCGTGACATACAAGGGCATGTCCAAATGTTTCTGGGCTAATTCAGTAACAATATGTGCCTGACTTCATTATTGATTGTTCTTGTTGCCCCTTCAAAAGTGTCTCCCGCGTTTGTGTAGTAGGTCCAGCATTGGTGCCACTGCCAAAAGCGTCACTAGAATTGACACTTTTAGGAATTGTGTGTAGGATGGTCAGTGGTCCTGAATTTCAGAGGCATCCTGGAAATGTCACCTTTGTAGCTGCCATTTTGTTCCTGGAAACAAGAAGAAGTCACAGTTGCCAAAATCTGGTGAGTAAGGAAGATCAGGGACCAGGGACCACAGCCATATTTCTAGCAGCCAAAAATTTCTGCAGTTTTTGCTTGTCACTGAGCGACAGAGACACAAACCGTGCACATTCTATGTCTGACCTTAAAATTTGTTTGCATGTTCTGTGTGAGAGGCCTTACCTGTCAGCAGTCTCCAAAATGGTACTTCCGTCTTTATTGATAATTTTTGGAACTTTCTGCGTGTTTTTATCTGTGTGACACATGGAGGGACACCCTGAAGGTCCATAATCTTCAGTTCAAGTTTTCCATGTTTGAATCAAGAGAATCACTCAGAAATTTGTGTTTTCTGCATTGCATTGTGAGTGAAAGCTGTTTTGAACATTTCATGCATTTCCAGCGTTTTCTTGACAGTGAAGCTAAGCTTAATGCAAATGCATTGTTCTTTAACTAGAAAACGGCAGATTGTTCTTAACAGGCACAACAGTAAACACCTATTGAGAAGGAACACTGTGTTATGGCTGCAAAACTCAGTAGAGTGACTCAGAATATAGTGGCAGTACAGCACCTAGTGACAGGAAATTATACTACGTGTCATTCTCAGTTCTGTTGGTAGGTTTGGAAGCTTTGGGTATGCTTTCATGTGTTGTATTACATTTTTGACTTACTGTTAACAAGGAGTCACAGTATGAAGAGCTTGTGAGTGAATTTATTTTCATCCTTGTGTGTGTGTGTGTGTGTGTGTGTGTGATTATATTTTCAGCAACAGGCTTTTTAAAAACATGTTTTTATTTTTTTAAATTCATCTCTGACTTCCTGTTTAGGGGATGTGAAATTCAGAATATTCTCCGTGATTAATGTTTTCCAGATTATTTATTTGTGTGTTATGACCGCAACTGGTTATAGGTGCTGATTTTGAAACAAATAACTGCATTGAGAAGTGCTTTAACAAGGAGAGCTGGCAACAGCAGTGGACCAGTGGATGTGTGTAGCTTGTTTAAGTACTGGGAATAACGATTTAAAGATTGTGAGCAACTGTATCGAGTGTCTTGGTTGTAATTTGATTGTAGCAACACTTGTGATGTACCTGAAACCATTATAGGTTTTTGATGTCACCAGAATTTTAATGTAAGTTAAGGGAAAGGGAAGTACTGTCATGCCAAACATCACGGTTCATTGCATAGCATTTCTGTTTTGTATTTAGCAGGTTCTGGTTTAAAATCTTGGCTCAGACACCAGCTGTCATCACTCAGGTTTTTCTTAGTTTTTGGTCAGCCACCCCAGATAGGTGCTACAATTGTGGCCAACATTAAGACAGTGTCACTTTCTTCCACAGCATTTACAGTTCCTTATTTGCTAATCATTGTGTCATTCAGCCTATATAATTTCAGGTGTTGAAAGCTTCATTAAATACACTATAAATAAATATAAAATCACTGTTAGTAGACCGACATGTCTAAGAAAGGTTAATATGTTCTGGTTTGCTAATTGAAGGTGTGTGTTCAGTAGAGTCTTTTGTTTCAGCATGTAATTGAAAAGGAAAAACTTGTGCTGTCAGTGGAACAAGAGATTCTCCGAGTTCATGGCCGAGCTGCAAGAGCTCTAGCCAACCAGTCACTCCCATTCTCTGTGTGCACAATATTAAAGGACGAAGAAGTGTACAATGTGATAACGCCAGAGCAGGAGGAGAAGGATCGTAATGCTCGGTCACGATACAATGGTCGTCTCTTCTTGAGTTGGTTGCAGGATGTTGATGATAAGTGGGAAAAAATTAAGGTGAGTGCTGTAGAAGGGAGATGAAAGGAAGAATAGTTTAATTACTGTTGCTGCCATAATAATGAATTATGTATTCTAGAATTTCTTCGTGTAATATTCTTCAGGTGATTGAAACAAGATAAGACGACCAGAACGCAGCACATGTGGCGGAAATAACCCATGCCCGCAACATTTTTGTTGAAAATTCAAAGGGTAGATAGATCTTCTGAGGTCTGGGAGTAGATGGTGAAAGCACACTGGGTTAAAGTGGTTCAGTATTCAACTGCATGCATTTTCTGCATTGCCATGATGGTACATGTCCCACCCACCATATCTTCCATGATTTGATGATAGCAGCAGCCCTATGGATGTGTTACAAATTATGAGGGGGGTGGGTATCATGACTAGGCTGTGGGCTGGCTGATGAAGTGCTTTTTCAATTTCTGTCAGGGGCAAGGGATTTTTCTCTTCTCCAAAGCTCACAGACTAGCTGTGGGGTCAACCCATCTTTATGTGTGTTGGGGTAAAGGGGCTGGGGAAGGAAGCCTGAGCATCTCATCCATCTAGTGTGCAGGTTAATAATGAATGGGGGTGTACCACCACTTCCCCATATGCCTTCATTGCGCTGTCACCTGCCGCCATATTACAACTACGTGTATGAAGACAGTGTAGTCATTACAGTACACGAGTATAATGTATTTGATTATCCATTAAGTGACAGTTCCCTTTTAGAATGGTACCTGTCAGCACAGTAGGGGCTGCTGTTTGTGGAGAGTGAACAAGATTGTGTATTGAGACAGCCATGAAGTCTCGAAAGTCTTAAGAAAATCTGAGTTGCATGGTGCAACTGCAGCTTCCAGCCAGGCCATGTACTGTAATCCTCTTTAACTTCCATGCTGGTCTTACAGTATTGGAGTTAGTTGACTTCAGAATGGTGCTGTGTCATGTGTTAGCCAATGCCCAACACAGTACTATATAAAGGTGTAACTTCATGTGACTGTGAGGGATTTGTCTGGATTGAGGTGCTGGCTGTCTCCATGTCAGTCACTCTGCTGTTACTGTGTTTCTGCTTATGCATACATAATACAGTGGAAAATTTGTAAGTTATGAGTATTCATCTCTGTATCTTCCGCATCGTAATAAATCCACATATTATTTGTTATCAGGTGTTGCTGTGGATGTGAATTTTAATTCTTAAGTTTTCCAACCCATGCAATGACTCCCACTTGGTCTACCCTCCAATCTGTGCTGTGTGCATTCCCAACCTATGACTTTGTTTTTGGGTACAACAGTGGGCACAACCTTCCTTTCCTCAACCAGTAAGTTGGGTGAAGCAGTAACATTTGTGACTTATTTGGGGAAGTGCCCAGTTTGAATTCCAGCGAGGGTGCCAACCATCATGACACGTTTTCTGTGGTTTTCCTCACTACTTCTAGGTAAATGCTGGTATAGTACATCAGATCAGTCCATTACTCCTTCCTTACAATTTATTATTCGCCAATAAGTTCATCATTTGGTGCTGTATGGTATGAGCTACTGGGAGTATTGTTAAATAAAACATACAAACATAAAATAAAAACAGTTCCCTATCTAGCAAACTACTCATATCCCATCTTCATTTGTGTCTGCTTATGTATTAAATGTAACCAACTGTACCATGATTTGAAGAAGTGTATACATTGTAAACACTTAACTGTATCTTTCATTCATTAGGAATCCATGTTGCTTCGCCATCACAATGAAGCAGAATCTCTTCATGCTGTTCAGAGAATGGATTGGGAATGGAAAATGAAAGAGCTGGGAATATGTGAGTTTAAAGCGAAGCCTGTAATTGAAGATCTTCATGTTCCCATGGTTCACGTTAGTGATGACTTCGACCTGCTCCCAGCATGAAAGACCAGATGATAATAAACATGTAACTTGCATTGTGATTAAGTTAATGTACTGCTTGTAGAGTGATCTCATGTTGAAGGCTTGACTTTTTACACTTACTCTTACGAGCTATAATACAAGGTCATCAAGAAGTCATGAAATCCACACTGCCATCCTATTTTGTGCACAAAAAGAGATAGTGTATTGTTACAAGTTTGAGAGGCTGCTCTAGAAGAAGGTGAAACATGGAATGAATTGGCCAAGTATGGGATCTGAGGTGGTATATGGTTGATGCCATGTACTTCTTCTAGGAGCAATGGGAACAAGTGATGAATCATACAAAGTGATACGTGTAGTGATGTTGGTACATACAAACATGAGACTTATTTGATGTGTTCTCTAGAGCTGTCCACTAGCTGTCCCTTTAGAATAAACCCTGCAGCAGAGAAGTTATTTGCAAGAGTGGTATATGTTCATTTTTCAACAGTTGTCATCCAGGAATAGGGATTTTAAATGTCAGTACTCTGGGGTTTAGTGGCCTTACTTTAACTTGGATGGAAGCAGTTGACAATGCAAACAGGAGATTTTAATCTTCCTGGTTTTGCAGGTGTGGCAATCATATTCCGACTTTGCGGTAGTAGTACTTGTGCTTAAAAAATGCATTACTGTAAACATCTTACATATGGTACTAAACAAGTTATAGCCAAGTGGTCTGACATAAACCTTCACCATGCAGAATAAGCCTTGTTTGCCTTGGATACTGCTATATCATGTATATTTAATGCTTTCAGGTGACACTTTTATGATGGCCAGGCTTGCCTCTCTTACATAATTCTCATTTGTAGTGAATTAATCTTTAAGGGCATACAGGCATGACTGACTGTGCCATGGCTTGGGTGGTTTAGTCATCCTTTCCTCACCTTGGAGCCACAGTGTGAGATCTGTGGTGGACAAGGTTGCACTGGTACAGGTTTCTGTCTGATCACTTCACTTTTCTCCTGCTGGTTATTCTCTGAATGCTGTATACTCATCTAGCCTCAGGGAACAGTACAGTAGGACCATGTTGGGCCATAGTACCAAGGGGCTCAATCAGACACCTTTCTTATAAATGGAAAGAAATGTATGTATAGCTGGTAATGAAAATATTCCAGAATTGACTTAAAGTGTAGGTGTTCTGTTGATGGCGATGATGTAAGAACCTCTGAGCAAATCTGTAAAAGGGCATCACTTCTGCATATTTTGTGAATTTATGTGTTGCAGTGATAACAGAAATTACCAAACAAGGTTATCAAGAAAGAGACCCTTGTAGTGGATTGTGTGACTTTTTGATGACTACTACTCACATGCTCAAAATTTTGTGATTATTAGAAGTATAATTCTGAATGCATTAGTCATTACTATGAACATGAAATGTATATAGCAGTTGCATGTTGAGAGAGGTGCCAAGATAGCTAGGAATAGTAGTGGTAGTTTCATGCAAAGAACTGTGTGCTGTGAAGGCCTAATACTGTTCAGTTGTTAAAAACTGACCTTAATATATGACGAAAGACGTTTACATTGTACAGTAGGTATTAGAATGTAACACAAGTTATGTTAGGTGCCAAAACTAGTATGTGACAAGGGGATCATTGTGTTAACAGTCCCATGCACTTTTGTGTATTCACATTAGAGATTACTTTTTATATTAGTAACATCTTTCTATTTTTAAAATATTGAAAGATTTTCTTTCTGTTCATAGGCAGAACCATAGCTTGAATAAATGTAACCCTTTATGAGTAGATTCTGTTTTTATTAAATTGTTCATAAGTTGCCGTCTGGTGTATCAGCGGCTTACTGCTGGTAATAGGTGATGTGGTAACGATATGTAAATGTAGTCATGGGGGAGGGGCAGCCGGTAAACTGAATTGAAATGTACAGCTGCTTGTCAGTGGTTGCTTTGTGGATATATTTGTATATTGCTCATAAAGGGTTAATTTTGAACCCTTCAGTTCATAAGGGTGTGCTGTACCTCTTATGCACACATTGCATCTGCTCTGTGGTGCTCTCATATGACTTAAAGGTTTTAACATTGAACACAACTTTTATCAGAGGGCAAAAGTCCAGGCCATCAATTTAATTACTGAATACAAGCCATTATCTTCCTCCACCCTTAAGTGCCCCAAAGTGCCTCACTCTAAAATTCTTGCTCTGCTAAAGCACTCTCAACACACCATCTCTTCTATGACTAGTTGTTTGGTGCTGACACACTTGAACATACAGGTGGTCACAAAGCAGGCTGTGAGTGAAGGCATTCATGCTTTTGTGAAGCAATGTGAAATATGTTACATGTTGTGAAATAACAGAGTGTAAGCGGAAGACCTAAGTCTGGGAAGGGTTAAGGGAGGTAAAAAGAAGGCTGCTTAACATCTGTTTGGCATTGAGACACCAAACACAGGATGCCTTTTGTCGTAAAGCTCTTGTCTGCTTGTAAAACCAATTGTGCACGATCTCTTGAGAGCCTTCCACTGGGGTTAAATGGGATAGATGTGCACTGTGTGGAAGGTGCTCTTGTGTCCTGTTGTATTTTATGCAGCTTGGCCTTGACGTTGTTGATTGGCGCAGCAATGCGTTTGGACAATTTGGCCTGCATGAGTAATGTGCTGCGGACAGCTGTTGAACCTATCTCAAGTGTGTGAACAACCCCTGTGCATGGAAATTCTTTTACTCATGAATACACTAAAATTTTCAGGCTAGTGCTTTATGGTGGGATGTTGGGTTTGAATGTAAGAATATGAACCCCATGTTGCTTTTTGGCAAAAGTGGTTAGTGTGACTTCCTGTCGAACAATTTTATACAGGTTGGGAAGAACTTCATTTTGCACATTTCAATTTCAATTTCTACATATTCAGTTCATTTCATTTATCTTGCAAGTCTGCTTCAGCTTACATCTAGGTAACTGCCTGACAACTCACAAGAAAGCAGTTGGAGTCATATAAACATGTCTCGACAGAGTGGAGGACAGTTCAGAAGACTGTTAGTAGCCTTGTGCCAGTCTTGGAACAGTTGACAGTGCCGTTCTGATTGAAGACACTTCACTCGTACCTGGTAAACATGCCACTGCTTGCAGTGACACTTCAAGGTACTCTGTCATATAGCGGATGAAAATTTTGTTCATAGATTCTGAATGACTTGAGGCAATCCCTCATCCGCACACGATGTTTTCCACACACAATTTTTTTCATTGTTTTTTTAAATGTCCAACAAACCATTTGATGATGATGATGGTAAAAGATAATAACAGTAATATACTAGTAAATCATTGAATCCAGACTTTCTAGTAAGACCCATTTTGACACTGTAATGTGTCATAACTGTTTCAAGCACCCATTCAACTTATCTGTTGTATTTATGTGCACACAGTCCTCTCAGAGGTGCTTGTTAAGAAAGTAGCCGTCTTGTCACTCACTGAACACGTGTTTAATGAAGTAAACACAGCTGACAAGTACTTTACATTTGGAACAGTAAGCCTATGAGTGAGGACATAAATCTACCTTCATTTCATGAACTTCAGTTGCTGTAGATACACTTCACAACATGAAAGAAGTGAAAGCTGCAGGAAGAATAAACCACTGCAGAAGCCAATGCCAATTGTAGTCAAATACACATGGTAAAAATTAATATTACAGTGTTTTTCAGGCACTGTGTAATCTGGTATGTGATTGGTTGTTGGTAGTCACATACATGACTACACACATGAGAACACCACAAAGAAGAAGCTGATGAACTCACGTGTACCACAAGGTAATCCTGCACTGAAGGGTCAGTTATGGGAGTGCCATGAAATGAACACAAAAACACTGTGTAGTCACTTAATTGTGTATTTGTACATATTTACAGGCTATCTTTACATAGATCTGTTGTACATAATGAAAATATACCGCAAAATAAATGTTTAAAACAGACTGTGTTTCCTGCATTACTCTTCAGCATTCAGCAGCGGGCAGATTGGAAGCCCCAAGACCATCATCCACTGGACTTGTTCCCATGGGCTCGGTATGGTTCAACATGCACATTTATTTCTCATGTTAGGCAGCTGTTTCTTGCAAGATTGTTGCAGGACGGACAAAGCATGTACTACAGTAAAGGTTGGAGACTGGTGTTCTTAAGCTGAATCTGTCTTTTCTGTAGGCTTTGTCTTCTGTCCAGAGAAGTCGCTCAACTTAAAGTTTATTGGTTTGTCATAACCCATTATCCTCGCATAATGTGCAGGATCATCAAAGAGCCGTGGGTCCACAAATAAAGGTACTCCCTTAATTTGGAAAGAGGTAAACATTCCTGGCACATCTGGTACAACAACATCATCTGCTGTGAAGGTAATCTGTAAACAATGTGGCACATTTATGAACTGAGCTACAAATGTAATGATATCCAGAAAAGCTGTCTTGACGCATCTGTTTTCACAAATATAAATTGGGAGTTGACAGATGTTTTCCATATGTTTGTACCATTTTGATAACGCATTAGCGTTTATATATGTGTATTTAACAGAAACGTATTCTGTTAGTTACATGACCATATCATGTTACTTTTTCTCGTATATTATTAAATAAATGAAACAAATTTTTACATATCAGTAGAAGGCACTAAATAAGTGATTGGTGAAGTCTGCAACAAACCAACAACTGCTCAGATTGTCTCATTTGCCACCTTTTATGGAGCCTGAAGCTTCACTGTCATTCACAACAGTAGATCAATGGTCTGTCTCCAGACTCAGTTGAATCCATCATATACCCTCTCTTATTTCTGTAAAATCCATGTTATCTATACCTAGGTCTCAAGTTGGTCTCCATGATCTATATTTTACATTCTGTGCAAATTTTTTGCATTGAATGAGATCAATGAAATGCACACTTGCTGAAGGACTGTCATATGTACATACATACATACATACATACATACATACATTCCTAATACCAAATTTTACTGAAATAAATTTGGTAGTTGTAAAGACAAAATGTGGATGGCTGGATAGGACCTACCCAGTGTATGTTAACTTCATCCATTCTGTACACAGAACACACAGCATTTGAACCAATGCCATACATAGTGAAATGAGGAAATTCTTTGAAGTTAATGATAGAATTCTGGGGCCTTTTATTGCAACAATAAAATCTGATGTGTTACAAGAACACATATGCTAGCATACTGCAATTGGATTCAGTAGCTTTATTATTTGTGACAGCTAAATTTAACCCACACAGATGGTGATGTATAAGTAGAAACAACATGACAGCACTCAGATGAGTCATGAACTCTACAAGGGGTTGTGATGGTTGGACACAACTTCAATAGTAGAAATACATTCTGAGGCTTGGCTGTTGAAGGCAAATTCGAAATCTGTTATTAGCTCTACGAGTATGTTGTGGTATCACCTTACCATAATGGATAGAAAACCTTCCCTGCCCCTTAATCCTCACAGTTTCCAAATCCCTGCTAACACACTTCTGTCATTCTTATTAAAATACATACAACAGAGTCCTCCACTCCCCATCCTTCTTTAATTTCAGAGTAAAATATTAATGAGCTTATTTGCTGTGATCTGCCTTCACATATCATTACATCTAAGTTCAATCATGTTATATCTTGCCTTTCCATTACTCCCTTTCAGGTTTTACCAAATCCCAAGCCAGTTTAATAGAGCTCCTCTAAACTTCTGGCCCAGCTTCAAAATTTAATATTCTCTACCTGCCATTCATAACAGCCCCATATATGTTCCTCGTCCACCTGCCTGACCAAACATAATATTCTCTCCCTCTTACTACTACTACTACTACTACTACTACTACTACTACTACTCAGCTATAATTCTGCTACTGCAGTCACCACACATCCAGGTATCCTTAAAACTTTCTTGTGAAATCTCCCCTGAAACCCATCAATTACTTTCCATTCCTTCTCTAGCCCCCATATTTCCACCCTGTACAACATTTGATCACATATCATTTCATGTTTGGTGTTCTGATCAAGTACATTAACTGCTATCATAGTGTGGCTGCCTTCCGCCACAGGACTCGCCTTGTATTTTTCCAACCGTCCTGTAGTATCAACGATTATACCTACAGATGGGAATGCATTTGCGACTGGTATTTTCTAATCATATGTACACCAACATTCTTTTTGCTTCAGTTACCACCTCTCCTGTAAACCATAATCAAATTGCATTGCAAACTCCATTCCTCCCATGACTATTTGGTCTTATCTGTTCTGTAATCCATTAATTGCCAAAGCTCTCAACAAACAATAAACCAGGAACTGACACCTTCTATATCAAACGTTCACGTCTGTTTCGCCCTTTAGCAGCATCTATAGCATTGCCAAATAATATACTAAACAGATAAGGGCTCAAGCTACAGCTTTGCCCAACACCAATCTTCTGCTCCAATGCCATCACTTGATCGTCACCACACCTCACACAAAACTGAATACCATCATGCATTCCACCACATTCACACTAATCCCCCTCTCTCAATTTAAAGCATAATGCTCTTCTATTTACAGAATACATTTTCTGTTATATACACAAATATACCTGTTCTTTGCCAAGTATATGTTTGCAGTCCTTTTAATATTTTAAATTGATGTTGCACACTTGGCATGCACTTAACAGTCTTCACTAGGTGACATCCTGTTTGTACTTTGGTAACAAGAATATGCTTGTACACACTTATTATCAAAGCACAACACATCACCCCTGAAGATAAGATTATAAAGTAACTAAAACTGTAAAGAACAAATAGCAGTCAAATTACAAAATCACTTAATTTTAAATTGTTTTCACCGTGCATTTTTATTGCAAAATTAGAACACCAACAAATGCACTATATATGATAATAAAAACATTATCACATCACTGTTACACTTTTTTAAGTGTAAGTGTCACAGTGATGTGATAGTGTTTTTATTATCATATACATAGCGCATTTGTTGGTGTCTTAATTTTACAAAATCAATGTTCACACAATTTAAAAGAGGTTGGGAATAAAGATTTAAACAGCACCCAAAAATTACCGCAACTCTTGTACTTCCTGCTGTCATTTTCAGGTGGTAACATATGTTTGTGACATAACATCCTCAGCTTCAAATTTATGAGAAAGTACTCCACATGTAGCAGTACAGGAGTAAGCATTTAACAGAATTATTCATCTAGATTGAGTTGGAAGAGACTTGGGGTTCTCTTTTGGTGTGATAAAGGTACATTTATCAATCTAACCATTCATATTTTGACCATCCAGCTGAATAATTCTGGAGGTATTCTGTGATAACCTTGTGTGTTGCTGAGAAGAAATATTTGAAATTTAAGGACTTAGGTGAAAAACTATGCTTAGAATTACACAAATTAACATAAAAGGCACTAATAGGTGGTTCATAACCTGGTTTCTACATAGACTCGGGGTTTAGGTCACTTACCTTCCATAATATTGAAAGATATGCTCTACAGCACCATACATAATGACAGGAAAGTTACAGCAGTATCATTCCTGTACTCACACTTCTCATTGTAACACCTATGGTAAGACTCCAGTTTAGCAACACATGAGTAAGTTATGTTAGCTTAACCAATTACCTTTTTTCTTCTGAGGAAGAAGGTTAAACAAATTGCAGAATACTTTCCGGTACTTGAATCGAAATACATATAAGCAACATATTTCTTTGTAATCATATGAAGTAAGAGTGGCGTGACGAAGGTAAAGAAACCCACAAAGCCAAACAAGGCCACTACAGTCGGAGTTCCCAAATTTGGCACTTGCTGTACGAGTATGGGTTGTGATGCGAGGCCTGTTACACTGGACAATAAAGAGAAAATCTTCACTGCACGAATCTGGGGTGTTAAATTTCCATAATAGACTTGAATACTTTCTTTGCTAGTATCGGTGACACTGGATCCATAATTACATTTTGTTGATAACTGTATACATGACTTGTATTGGTCTGTAATCGTACATATCACAGTCTTAGAGAAACGTCTTTGATTTGTTTTATGCATCATCCGAAATAACCCCCACATCTTCTCCACATGAGAAGTGGTTACACACAAAGTATTATGGTACGTTATGTTAATTTACTACTATTAAAGATAAATTACTCCCTAAACAGCTTAGCCCACAACTGCACATTCTTTCTTACACACGCCCATACTTTCAATGTATTGGACGATCTGTGCTTTCAACCCAGCTCTTCTCTGTGCCCTGTACCTAGATATTGTGTGGGTACTGTGGATGTGGAACTCGTGAAAATGGCGAGAAGTGGTGGTACGTGGGGGAAAGATTCAGTGAATCCGAGTATATTGCGTTTGTATTGATTGTAACAGAATTGGGGATTGCTTGTATGTGTAATAGGATTATATGTACCAGCATTATATAGGCGCCAGTTTTTTATGCATGTTGTTAATTTTGGACGTCATCTGATGTGTATGGGTTTCATGCGCATCGGTTTTCGTTACTGTAAGTATTTATTATTTCTTACGTTATCTTTGTGTATGTTGGTTTCATGCCCATCTGTTGTCATTGCTGTTACTGTGTGCATTGCGGGTTGGGGGTTTGCGTGCTGTCCATATGATGAACATGTTAGGTTAGGTTAGGTTAGCTTAGATTTGATGTAGTTTATTTGACATCCTGTCCAGTTCCAACCTGCTGTTGCTAGTTTGTTGTTACCGTCACTTACGACAATGGGCGATGTAAGACTGGATTAATTTGGTTATTTTCATTCAGGTACGTCATATGGTTTTTTTATGGCAATCCAACAGTAGGCCCTTAGCCAGAGAGGTGTAAGTGGGTGCAACCACTGCAAATGTGACCGCACCAACTAGGAATTTACATAATATCAAAGACAAACAATCCAATCAGCCGTAAGCTCCATGAAGATGGTATCACGAAGCCGATCCATGAAAGAGAGTACACTTGTGATTGGAAGAGAGTGCGAGTAGTGAACGCTAGATATGTAATGGGTCCACATGTAAAGCATGTGGTATCATTCCAGTTAGAGTACTATAGCGAAAGCGTGGAAGCATTTGTTAGAGTGCTATAGTACGTTCCACTTCTGGGGACCCTTCTGTCTGCAATAATCCAGATGCTTTCACTAACATTGCGACTGCTCTACATATTGTGACATGTGTCTAGTAACTTTGGGTACAGTTTGGAAAGCTGGCACTGCATGATATCATCTATGAAGCATACTATTGTGATATTTAAGTTCACACATTCTCAAAAATGCATGTATGTGCAAGTTACTTTCTGCAGTATTATAAAGTGCAGTACATAATGAAAGTGTTGATTTTATGGTCCTGACAAAGGCACTTTTTACGCTCATGCATACAATGTGTGTGTGTGTGTGTGTGTGTGTGTGTGTGTGTAAAATGCAGCATTATATACATATATGAACGTTTGTATCTAAATGTGCCTGCACTGGAACCTGCTGCTCCCACTGTGTCCATGGTATGGCTGTGGGCCTGTGCAACAGAGGGAAAAAGGGTAATCGCCACCCAGAAGAAAGTTACCAGAATAATGGCAGGTGCTAAGAAAGGGAAGTGTTGTATAGAATTATTCAAGAGGTTTTATGTACTTCCACATGCCAGTGAATGTCTGTTGTCATTACTGTTTTGTTTTGTACAACGGTAGAAATACAAGAAGGAAACCTGACCTTCATGTACCAAGTTCTAACCTAACTGGTTACCATAGTGTAGACTATACAGGAATTAAGTTGTTTAATACTCATCTGTACAACATTAAGATTTTTGGACAGGATATAAGGATCTTCAAGCCAAAGTGAAGAAGTATCTCCAAGCTTACTTCTACTCTGTAGAGGAATTTACTTCAGTTTATGGTTTATAGGAAATGTACATTTTTATAAAGATACTTTTTTAATGACATTGTATTGTTATCTGCCTCTGACAATTTTTATAATTATGATATAATAATTTTGCATAATTGTAGGTGTTGTGGTACAATTGATTGTATTGGCTTTATGTTGTGTATAATTTCCTTTGTTATTTGTGTTTGTATGTGGTGCTCTTTCTGTGACTGACCACATGGCTGTTGACACAGCACATTAATAAACAATAAGTGAATTGCCGTTGCCACCACTGTCGTAATCATCGTCGTCATCGTCATCATCATCATCATCATCATCATCATCATCATCATCATCATCATCATAGTTTGGATGTATTTGTATCTGCTAATGTTATTGTCAAATGTTGGTTTGTAGCATCACATGATTTGGTATCAGTAACCATTTCTGCAGTTATACTTATTTGGTTGTAAGAACTCTATTATACGTGTGTTGCAGATTAAACTATACATGTGTGCCAATACGTAATAAGCAATTCATCTGTTAGTGCTTTGTTGTGTGGAGTATTCTTTCAAGTTCAGTATGGGAATTATTTCAAGTGAGAAGAATTTCCCACGGGGCGGAAAGAAACCTGCAGTTGCTGTACCAAGGACAGGACGTTTTAGAGTAAGTTTACAAAGTATGGCCTTGCCTGTGCTGTTGATGTCCATTTTGCTATAAGATGTATACAATAATTTCCAGGACTAGGGTTTTTTCTTTTTTTTGGTACTTGCTTTGATTGGATTGAAATGATGAGAGTTGACATTACTTGCTGCATGTGTCTGATATGCAGTGACAGAAATATGAATATTAGTGCTCATTTCTTTTGTTGTTATGCAAGATGGTAATAAATCAGCAAGCACTTGCACAAAACACATCAATCAGAATAGCTGATCTCTCAGCTGAGATTTGAAAGGAGAACCTGTCAGATAAGAAGTAGGGATGCTAATCACTTACGCAGAGCATTTTGCAATATTTTTTGTGCAGTGCGTTCATTTAATTGATTGTAATTTGTTTCACACAGTTGTTTGGCAAATCATCACAAAAGAGATCTCACTCAGACAATGCTCTGAAAAAGAGCTCCAAGAAGCATGGATCAAGTACTCAGTTGGAAGCAACTCATGCAGAACCACTAACACTTAAGGTATGAAATACTCATATTTAACAAACACTTCATATTGGTATTTGGATAATTTTTTTATGTCAGTGCAGGAATGATTCAGACTATTAGGAATTTGTCATAATGATAGGCAAGAGTTCTTGAAGTGTATGTTCTGTAGCTGTCAACTGTACACGTGTATTCATCTTGCTACACCATTTCACTTCCGCAGCTTTTTTAAAAGCTTATTAGCTGTTTGAATAAAATAAAATGGAAAATAAAAATCCTTGTCTTCAGAAGATGACAGCAACTCTTAAAACTCAGCAGTATGTTCAGCTTTCAGTGAAACATGTAAACCAATTGTAACAGATTCCATTTACACAGTTTTTCCATGTGTGACAGACTAGCTGACTGAATGACTGGCTGGCTGACTTGGTAACTAACTAGCTAGCTAGCAAACACACCAAACAAACAACCTAGCTAGCTAACCAACCGACTGACCGACCGACCGACCGACCAACTGACCCGTTATAGCAGAGTCCTTGAGATGCCAATATTTCTGTGGGTAGACAAGGTATTGCGTGCATTTTGTGGAACCCAAAACTTAGTACCATATTCACGGGAGCCAGATACAGGTCTGTATTCTGAGCCAGATGCACCCAGTCCACAACATTTCACTCTGTTTCTCTAATAGAAAATATTATAGTTACACTGTATCCCATTGACTCAGTAGCATCATATGTGAGAAAAACATTGTACCAATTACAGAATTTGGTGCTATAGAACTTTCATTAGTGCAGTTTACTGCTATTTGCTAAGTTACACATGTTCAGGATTTGTCTCTGAATTTGTCTTGACATGCCTTTGGTGTTCAGATTTTCAGGTTGTTTTGATTTAGATGGAAGTTAATTAACTTATCATGTCTGTAGTTGAGGTTGAGTTTTCAGTGGTAATATTAAACCTTGTTGCAGACTCTGTCAGAAGGCATGCTAGTGCTTGGTTGTGTGTGCGAGATTCAAGAATATCATATAGTGGTGTCGTTGCCAGGCAGACTGATAGGACATGTTCCTGTTACCAATATATCATCGCCTTACACCAAGTGTCTAAAGAAGTTGGTAGATGGAGCTAGTATAGAAGAGGTGAGATGTTAATGAAGTGATGATATAGTATTATAACTTACACATATTAAAGTGGCATTGTGTGTAGTGCAATATGAATATTTCAGGACTTTGGTATTTTTTTTTTTGTGTGAAACTTGGTGAGCTTTGCTGTTATGAACTACCTCTTATTGATGCAAGAGCCAGTTTCCTGATGGCTGCATGTAAGAAACAGAGAGTTTGATGTTACATACTGGTGACTGTCCAGTGAACCCTATTTTACATATATATTGTTTGTACAAACACCTCTACTTACACAATATTGACTTCCACAATTTCAGACTCATACAATTTTGTAAAACATGGAGTTAAGGCAAATTAAATTTTTTGTTATATTATTTAAGTAAAGGTATTTTTTTGTTCTGAATGTTTATTTTGTGTGTTTACAATGATATGTGTATAGTGTGTGTGTGTGTGTGTGTGTGTGTAGCAGAGGTGACCAGTGAATCATGATCTACCAGTCTATTGGGGCCAGTTGTTTGGTCAACCGCGGCTGCTTTTTGTCTCTGTCAAAATTTATTTGGTGCCTCAGTACGATCAGTAGCTCTTTATTTGATGGCATTTTTTGGATTAACCTACCTCTGTGAATAAGCCTTCTCCCAGAAGAAGATAATTAAATCAAGATGCCGAGCCCCTCTAACCGATCTGCATTCAAAATACTGCCTTCACTCGTACCCAAGTAATCATGAACCCTCTTTCAGTAAGTTGTCACAAGATATGCAGTGTCATGCATCAACTTTGCAATAGGAAGGTTAATGAAAAACACCTTTCAATTATGGTAAATTTTTTACTTTGAAAAGATCAAGTTTTAGTAAATAAAGTAATTGTGCTTTTATATGTTTAATGTTGTTGTGTGTTTTTGTGTGTGTGTGTGTGTGTGTGTGTGTGTGCATAGTTGGCCTCATATTAATACCTTATGCACTATGGTAGATTGTGGAACATTTTCTGTCTTTAGAGTAGACCGTTGAGTCCAAAACCCTGATCACCTGTGACGTATAGTACATTTGTGTGTGTGTGTGTGTGTGTGTGTGTGTGTGTGTGTGTATACATGTATTTGATCATATAGTCGATTCTCACTTGCACTAAATTTGACTTGTGCTGGACCCTCAGGAATCTAATTACTACACAAGTGTGGTTGTGCGTTTAAGTGAGTGTGCAGTATTGGTGGAATTGTAATTGGTTGGGGAAAACTGTAATGCTAAGAGTAAAACATGCCCCATTGTCACTTGATCCTTCACAGATCCCAAATGAATGGACTACTCTTGGATGAAGTTAGGTATCTGCAGTTAGATGCTGGTGATCAATACCTGACCTGTGGCTTGGCCTTTTTCATGGTCTAAAATGGTTGTAAACATGACAGCTTAGTAAAACACTTAGTAATAGTTGGGGGATTTTTATAAATACTTTTTGTTTAGGCCTGTTTAACTGAAGGATACAGTTCTGTTTCTTTTTACAGAAAATACCTGAACTGGATGAAATATTTCATGTAGGGCAAGCTGTAGTGGCTCGAGTGATTGAAATCAGCCATTTGTCTGAGCATAATAGTAGGGTGATACTGAGTGTGGTACCTGATGTTGTTCAGTCCGATTGGTCTCCTAGATCAATGACAGCAGGCTGTGTTGTGGTGGCTGCCGTGAAGAGTCGAGAGGAGAATGGCTATATAATGGACACAGGCATTAACAGTGTCCGAGCTTTCCTAAAGAGATCTGCTGCACTTCAGTATGAGGCGGTGTGGAACCGGGGGAGACGACTAGGTGGGTTTGTAAGAGAAATTTTCTTACCACAGTTTTAATAGAATCATTATCTATTTCTTATTTTGTATTGGGTTAATGGAATAAGCAAATGGCTTTATTTTGATGTAAGAAGGCACTCTTTTCTGTCCTCTTTACACCTCCAGCATTTCCCAGTACCTTTCAAAAGCAAAGGGATTCCACGGGTGGGGGATGGTTCTGGACACTCTGTATGAAGTGACTGAACATGCAGTAGCTGTGTTCTCAAGAGTAGTTGTAATTTAAAATGTGTGTGACTGCCAGTCACTGTAATTTAAAAATGAGGGAACTAAACACCATTCATTTTGGCCACTCACAAATTTTTCTTTTGCTCTTTCTTAAAACAGGTAGTTTCAGTGTTCTGTATTCTTCACTAAACCTGTTTGTTTGAAACTGTGTGAAGTGAGATTCACCTAAGCTGAGGTGCGTGTATAGAGAACTGGGCTAGTTGAGCTAGTGGAGTGACTGGCCGTGAGCATGGTGGATGCTTGCCTGGAGACAGGGCATCTTTCTATTTACCATATTATTCTCACCATATCTGGGA
Organism: Coptotermes formosanus; assembly: GCA_013340265.1. Lineage (NCBI taxonomy): Eukaryota > Metazoa > Arthropoda > Insecta > Blattodea > Rhinotermitidae > Coptotermes > Coptotermes formosanus. Next base: position 1,330,774 of record BLKM01000294.1, read on the forward strand.
TGTACCAAGACCCATGTCCAGTGGTTACTTTGAGGGTTTTCCTAGGGTCTGAAGTGGCTGCAGTATGAAATTTTATGAAGTGGCAAGGCTGAGGATATCTGCAGTTTTACCTGCATTCTTTATGTATACCATCTTAATGCGGTGTTTACATACAGGGGAACCTTACCTCTACATACAAATGGAGTAACATCTATTGAATGGCATGGTTTAGTAGGTTGTACTCCAGCTTCACATCTGGGATGGCATAGATCAAATGTCAACCCTGATTGGAGTATTTGTAACTTTCCTCCATATGCCTCACTCTCTCCAGATGGTTCTGTGATAGTACCTTGAATTAGTATGTGATGACCTTCCAGGTGATTGTTCACAAATCCTACCTTTGGACATTTACATTACCAGAACCGCTTTACCTGATGGTGTTACAGGAATAGGTCATCTAATGAGATGTCTGGTGACAAAGTCAAATGTCACACCTTTTGCTGCAACTGTAGAACTGTCAGCTGACCCATACCAAGTTGCAAAGGCTGTAGCAGATTTGGAAGAACTGTCTCTTGACATTTTACTACCTGGAACCTTGTTGAATTCATCAGTCTCAAAGGTAACAGGATGAGAATACAGGTTAACGTTTACTAAGGGTAAATGTGTCTGACGATAGTGTGATGTGATGTTTAAGGGTAGTCTCATGGTCTTTGTTCATCGTGCTAATTTTGATTGTATAAAAATTCATAGTATTTTGGAAATGGTTTGTATTTTAGTCTTGAGGTGAGAGGATATGAAGAAATTCCTTCTCTCTTGGGCCACGCTTGGTAGTTCTGCTCATGCTGTGGTTCAGGGAGAAGACAAATAGGTACAAGGTGTTGTCAGACACCTGAAGGAAAGAGACCACCTCTGAGACTTGGGCTTAGATGACAGGATGATATTAAAATGTTTTAAAGAAATAAGGTGGGAGGGTGTGGACTGGATTCATTTGTTTCGTTAGCTGGCTTTTGTGAATGTGGTAATGCAACTTCAGACTCCATAAAACGTTGGTAATTTCTTGATCGGTCAAGAGGCTGTTAACGTGTCAAGAAGGACTTGGTGCTATGGGTTATTTAGCTTCTTTGGAGGCTAGAGACCTTTGAGGGACTCTGAACTGAATGGAACGCATTATGACCTTATTATGTGCACTATGAGGTATGCCTAATACGCAGTTACTCATAAATTTCTGTGACATTAATGTTTCTGCATGCACGCATGCGCACGCACACACGCACACGCGCGCGCGCGCACACACACACAGCAGACCTATTGTGTCCAGCACCTGCCCAGGCTGTGATAAAATCATGAGATCTGCAGCACAGACCATTTGAATGTTATGAAGGAGTGGAGTCAGCTCCTGAAATATGTGTAATAGGCAGGCCTCAGGCAAGGGACACTGTCCAACTACAGAAGGTTATAATGAGTCAGCCATTGTCACAGATCTTTACAGAAGCATTTTATAGAATGCACGTATAAATGTGCTCCCATAAAATGGAGTTAACCCTTCCAGGGGGCTCCTCCCACTTTTTTTGTGCACTTTCCCCATTTACATTGTATTAAAGAGAACCCCTTGATCTCTGGTGGTGCTTAGGTACTTAAGAATGGACTGCAAGTGAAATTTGGCAGCCACTTTGTGGGTTACATCCATAAGGATCATTTATCGGCACCATGGGACACACCGCAAGACTATTCAATAGGAGACGACCATCACGCCAGAGTTCTTTATGTTCTGCCTACAGTGAAGTTCGTGTATCTCTCCTTCAAGAAAGAACTTTGTGATCCTGAAGCAAACAGTATGCCGTCTGCCTCCTTAAAAATTGGAAGCATTGTCAAGAAAGCAAAAGTAAGAGATTTTGATGGCAGTGAGTATGTATATTATGGCCTTCCATAGCATGAAACCTGTGATTTTGTAGATGGGCATCAGTGTTTTAGAGGAACATTCTCTGTATTCCTTCAGGGTAGCATAGCGGAATTTTAGCTTTCTTTGTTCTGTAGCAATGATTCTGAGTTACTCATCAGCAGCTGTCACAGTTCGCAGTAGTGTAAAGGCAGCATATGCATTATAACTGTGTCAGTATGTGCGTTAATGTTGCAAAGCCTTTCCTCTCCTTCACCTGTGTTCTGCAGCAATGGAGTACATCGTGTAACATTTTTTTCAGATTGAACATGTGGACAGTTGTGGAATCACAGTACGTATAAAAACTGGGGCAGCTAAACTCAAAGGATTCGTCTCCATCAACCATTGCTCCATCACTGGCTCCGAACGTGACACCAGCAAGTCACTTAAAGAAGAATTAACTGAAAGATGGGCAGTTGGTACACGTCATAAGTGCAAAGTTCTAGGGTATGATTATATGTCGCAAGTGTTCATATGCACCCTTGACAAGTGAGTACTGCTAATGAAACGTGTGCAGTTTACACTTATATTGTTTTTCTGGATTACAGTGTACTGTCTTATGTTGTTCTGTCTCATAATCTGGCTAGTAAGTGATTGCACTGCTAATTTAAAAAAACACCATTTTATGTCTATCTGTAATATCATCACAGCCTCTTTATCCAAAATGGATTTTAATGTTGTGTTCTCATTTCCTCCCCAAGCTTATAAGCGGCAGATAACCAAGAAATGTCCTCGCCTAAACCCTGTCTGCATATCTTATGCCCCGTATTCTGTTCGCATGCCAGGTCCAGCATACCACCATTTTGTTCGGTATCCTAACAGTACCAGGTGACTTGTGTAAGTCGCACATGTCATTATTTTGTACCCAACAAAACATACCCTCCTACAGTTGCACTACCTTAACAATGCCAAGTGATTTGTATAAGTCATACATCTCCTCATTATATAATGTCCTTTCTAGCTACATACCTGTCCATTATAACATACTGTCCACAACCCTAACAGCAGCAGATGACCTGTATGAATAGCAGTTCCCTTGTTTGAAATGTCTTAGCTACATACCCAGCCCATCATAACCATGTTTTTTCCACTTTAATATCACCAAGTGCTCTGTATAAATCACGCAGTACCTTTTCTTAATACCAACCAAAATGCACAGTATATATAATATAAAAATACACAGTACCTTGTTCTTAAATGTCCTAGCTGTGTACCCATCCCATTGTAACCTCTTATTGTTCATCACACTGATAGTCCCAAGTGGCCTGTATAAATCACACAGTGTCCTGAACTGCTTACTTCATCCTTAGCAGGTCCAAATATTTTCCTGAGCACTTTGAGGCACTTGTAAATTATGTTTTGCTCTCAAACCATCAGGCTGTTTTCCAAAACTGTGTAAAGCACCTGATAAAATTATTAATTTCTCAGTCTTAAGGTTGCAGAAGAAATGGGTGAGTTTTTAAGCACATGTGTCCATCCCAAACACCCCTCCTCTTATAAATATGGAGTAGGTAGGCATGACTGTTATTTTATGTCATACTAATGAAATTACTGAGATTTGGTCTGTGAGTAAAGTTTGTGAGGATACTTTATGTCTGTCCCTTTATATTATGTGAATATATATGTGGGTCACAGCAGCTATGTCTCTAAAGTGACTAGTTATGTGGTGGCCAAGCAGGGTCCTCTGTCCCATGGGGGAGGAGACTATTTGCTTCAGTACCACTATGTGCACGTTGGTTCTGGGGTTTGTCGAATCTCCTATCTAATGGGAAGTATAGTTTTTTGTTTGTGGGGCAACTACTACTTATTGACACCTAATTCTTACATATATTAACTTGTAGCTGCTATGGAATGAAGTCAGGAATTATATGTGAAAGGGTCACATTCCCTCTCTCAACTTTGTGCATTCCTGACATGTTGCTTAGGCACAGTCATTGATTAGTTATCAGTAACGTAAACCATCAACAGCATCTTTAGGTATACTGTAGCCATATATTCATGATTGATTGCATGTTTTAGTGTCGTTGCACCATCATCGTGTCATTCACGTTTGTACATGCTGTATGGGCCTGAGTATAAGGCGAGATCTTTTGGGGGGAAATAACTGCAAGGAAAGGTGGGGGTTGCCTTATAAGTGAGGCCTTATGATATTTCCCACTAACATGTCAGGGACATGTTATTGATAGTAAATGCTGACTGATGTTCCATGCTGTAGTGCTGTTCTTTCTCACTCAGGATTCCACTGAAAACTTTACTGTTAGTGGCAGTGTGAACTATATTATTGTTTTTATTATATGTTCCAAATTTTTTGTGTTTTTCTGTAAATACCAAAATGGGATTAGAAGGAGTTGCCTTGTATTTGGGCTTATACAGTAATTGTTTCTTAGCAAATCAGCCACTAGTTTGTTCATTTTGGTGTATGTATAACTTTAATGTTCAAGGGCTTCACTAGGTAGCGAGCTGTTTATTTCTGCAGTTGAACTGTGTAAATTTATTACAACCACGAAACATGAATTTATATTTAATTTAGATTCACAGTGAACATATATAAACTTGAAGTGTGATGATGAGTTGATACACAAGGTCACACTCTATAAATATTTAATGAAGTGCACTGATACTGGTTCCTGTGCACAGTGTAAGGTTATCACTTAATTCATGTTTGAAATTGTTATTCCAATATAACTGTGACAGTGAATTTCAGAGTGTATTTACATGAATAAATTGGGAGCAGTAATGAAAATGGGTCTTAACTGGTAGAATGTTCGCTGCTGCTGTGTTGACATGTGCAGGTACTACATTGTCCCAGCAGCATCTTGTTACTTAATACAAAGGTGAGTGAACCAATTCATCCTAGCGTGAAAGATGGCTGACCTGTTCATGTTCCTGCCAAGAGTCATGTGGGGCAAAAAATAATGTAGCCAATTTTGAAGACTGAAAGCTGGTTCACTGACAAAACACGAATTAGTAAGAAACATTCATGTATGTTTATACATGTTTGTTATATCATGTCTATATATCTGAATAATGTGAATGAACTTGAACTCACCTGTGACAACCCACAGAGTAGCCACAGTATTTACATCTTGTACCGAGGGTCCAGTAGCATACAATAATGTATAAGAACTTACAGTCTACAGTGAACAATATAAGGAGACGTTATAATAAGGAGGTTATGTGAAGTGTCTTCCAATCCACCAGTGATCCTACTGTTAGTAATACACAGCATATCTGAAATGCACATTGACTGTAAAATTTAAAGTTAAATAATATTAACTCTTTAGCACTAGAGTTAATTGCCCAGTGGACTCCATAAAAGACCCAGCGTTTAAATTGCCACCCATTACTTTGCATTTTCTTCACCAATGAGTTACTGGATATTCAGTTTTTGCAGTATCATACTGTGCGTTAACTGTAGTCAGCCTTCAGTGCCAAAGAGTTAAATGTAATGAAAGTGAAACCAAGTAACCTTGATGTACTCATGCACACATTACCACTCTACTGCAATTTAATTTTAGCACTTTATCACTTTGAAATTTTTCAATATTGTAATTATTTACTTCAGACCTTATTAATTTTATTAGATATTTAGTTGTGATATAACAACTTGTGCAAATGTATGTGACTGCTTTCTACTTGCTGTTGTGTAAACTTGAATGATCTGATGATGGTGCAACATTATAAGTATAGATTAAAAAATACTTTAAGTTGTTGATTTTGAATGTTACTGACTATGGGTATAGTTGTACACAAAGTTGTGTGCTGAAATTGAAATTATGTTCTCTGATATGTATATTGTGTGTGGTTTTTATGTAAGAATATCGTGTCTCATTTTCAGACGTATTATGAAGGCGCAGTTTGTACACCCCAGTGATTTGCAACCTGGCATGTTTGTTTCATGTCAAATTAAGGAACATGTACAAAATGGTGCATTTGTTGTTATCAGTGGAGGTAGTAAATCTCTCACAGGCTTTGTGCGATCCTTACATCTGGGCAATGTTCCCCTTCAACATCCTGAAAAAAAGTTTCCAGTAGGAAGTCGGCATTCTGCTCGAGTAAGTACTTCCAGAATCTGTGTAAAGTCATGATGTATGTTATAAATTCTCTTATGTCCCTCATTTTATTACAGACACTCCTGCATATGCAGTTTCAGACATATGCTGTGTGTCATTAAGTGTAATAAGGCATACGTGGTAACCTACAAATGAGGAGTTTGTGCTGTCTGTTGACAGGTTCTATTGGTGCAGGGAAATAAGGTACAGCTCACACTCAAACCATTGTTGCTGGCTTCAGATACGCCTCCTCTGTGCAGATTTGAAGATGCACACCCAGGAATGCTGTGTGAAGGGGTGGTTGCATTAATTGTGAAGACTGGATTGTTGCTGACATTCTACAGTGATGTGAAAGGGTGGCTGGAACTGAACAGGGCTGTTGGAAAGGATGAATATTACATTGGACAAGTGGTATGCTCATTGTCTGTATTATACAAAATTTTGTGATGGATTTAAATGAAAATTCAGTGAAGTTTTATCATACATATGATTTTAATATCAAATTTTTACTCACTTCCTTTAAATAAGTCCATGGTGCAGAGTGCTGCATCAGAAGTTAATGTTTCGTTGGGTAGTCAAGAAAATTTCTGCATTTTATGGAACCCAAAGGTTCATTATGATGTTCATAAGATACTGCCACTTGTCCCTATCCTGAGCCAGATTGTCCAGTGCATACCCTTCTATACTATTTCCTTAAGATCTGTTTTCATATTGTTATTCTCCCTTTATGCCTAGGTCTTCCAAGTGGCCTTTATCCTTCAGGTTTCCGCAGCAAAATCCTGTCTGCATTTGTTTTCCCTCCCATTTGTAGAACATGCCTCACCCATCTCATCCTCTTCATCTGATGACCCGTGTGATATTTGGCCAGGGGTACAAGTCATGAAGTTCCCCACAGTGCAATTTTCTCCAGCCTCCTGTTAATTTTGCACCATTTCTTCACCTGAAATTAATAAAATGAGTGTATAAGGAGTAGCTTATGCCTGTCCACGTGTTTTATCTCTAAGACTGTGTAGCAAGTTGGTGTAAGTGTTAATGCTTCGAACTTGTATCTGGGAGGACCATGGTCCAGATCTCATCTGATTCCTCAGCCCATCCAGCAAGTGATGGCTTCGTACCCCAGATATTGCTACAGCCTCTCCCACCTACATTTTTACAATTCATTGTGCACAGTCAACCTGTCACTTAGAGGTGTATCGTTTGAGCTATTGGGTATAGTGTTAAATAAACCATAAACAAATGTGAGGGGCTCTGTACAGAAAGATCTTGTGCAAATTTAATTTTTGTTTCTGTTGACTGGAGTATAAGCCCGTCCTTACACGGATTTCAAATTAAACTTTATGCTTAAGAGTGCTAGGTTTCTGGACTTATGCATTACCTTGTATCTAAATGAGGCAAAAGACAGTAATTGTAGTAATCCTAGTGATCACAGTAATCCTAGAATAGAATACATTAGGGCAGACACCACAGCAACCCTCGTACCTCAACCATTTCCAATCTCTTGTGCAGCCCCTGTCTTAAGCATTTAGGAGCCCTGCACTTTGAACAAAGTGTAAAACCTTGCTGATGGAGATGTCAGCAAAGTCACCTGGTTTCAAGAAATGATGACCCAGGTGCCTAAATCTTAATACCATCAGGGCCTCACGGTCACAAAGAACAAGAGAAGCTGTTTCAAATGCGTGTTTGCATTTATCACACAGAGGACTGTGTACCAGCCCCAGTTTAAATAGGTATCTTTTTACATGACAGTGCCCTGTTTGCAGCCCCATCAATATTCTTAGCTGACTTCTGCTCAAGTTGAATAATTCCCCAGCTCTTTTAGCAGAGGGTCTTTTAAGAAATCCTTTTGCCTGGTTTTATCCATGAATGGACTTCCAATACTCCTCGTGTTTCCTGCTCTTCCAGCCCTGATCACTCTGGCAACCTTTGCAGATATGGCAAGGCCAGGCTCAGGGCCTGTGAGTGAATGCGAGGAGCCTTGCCTGGCTAATGCATCAGCCATTTCATTTCCATCAGTTCTCATGCATCCTGGCACCCATACCAGCTGGATCCTGTTATGTTCTGCCAGTTTCACCTGGGATTGATGGCAGTCCCAAACTAATTTATCTGTAAACTGTCAAGGGCATTAATGGCTATTTGACTGACAAAAAGAATACGGATGTTCGTACATGTGTAGCCCTTTTCTGTATCCACCATTATACATGCCTTAGTGGCAAATATTTCAGCCTGGAATACCGTGGTGTGGAGCCCTAGGGTGAAGCTGTGCCGGTTGTGTACACCCTTTATTGATCGTGGACCCATCTGTGTACCAGACCAGGCCCTCCATAATATCTGGTTTAAATCTGTTCTGCCACTTGCGTGTGCTGGGGAAGTTGACTGTGACTGTCTTATTTTGTGCATGTCTGGGTACTATTTTGTCAGTCTCCATTTGTAGGAGTGGTTCACGCTGCATGTCACCAAGATTTTCATGTAATCCTAAGTATAATATGCAGTTGTCAGCACCGTTTAGAACTAACTGGAACATTATAAGTTTTTTAAAAAACACCACAATATGTGATATGTTGGAACACAATAACAGTTCTTTGTCTCGTGGAATTGATTGTGTTTTCCAGGTGCCCGTTTATATAGAAACAGCAGATGTGAGCAATGGAAAGCTAACATTGAGTTTAAAGCAACGCAGTACAACAGATGAGAAAACTTCTAAAAAGCGGAAGACAAGGTCCAGGGTAGGAAAAATGTATGAATTAAGTGTTACCAACTGTACAGATGACACACTAGAAGTTGAGAGTAAGTTTACATTTTTAGTGCATCTGAATCTTTAAATTTTTGAGCAACTTACAGCTGTTTATTCAGTGGACAAACTGCTTGCTGCTATGGAAGGCAAAGATACATTACCAGTATTTTGAAACCAAAAAATGTTATGTACATTTCTTGTTCCCTGTTTTCTTATATTGTAAAAGCAACTTCTTTTGCCTGTCCGTGCAATCTGTTTGATCACGTAGATAATTTATGTGGCAAGTCCATTTTTTCAGACTTTAAACTACAAGACCAGGCTTTGTACTTATATAACACCGCAGATAAAGTGGAAGTGTTGTACATTTTAATGTTATGTTTTTAGACATTAATCAAACGTATTGTTATTGTGGCTGCACATCCATGTGGCCCAGCCAAGTGGGCATGAATTTTTTCAGTAGTTTTATTGTTACTCCAGAGTAAAATATAGCCTTAACCCTGTAGAAGCTGATGATGTAAGGTTACTTTTTACCAGGTGGTAGTTACCCCCAGAATTAAATACAGCCCCCCGCTCCATGTTTTTTTAAGAACCCAGGAATGAATCGATTCCTGTAACAATAATTGTCTCGTACAAAATGTCTGTTGCCATAATCTTTGTTTAGGCAATGCTGGGAGTGGCATACTTCCTGCCCAGCACCTGACAGACAGTCCAACTCTAGCCCAGCTGTTACTTAGCACTTACAGCCCTGGGGATGTTATTGATGATGCATTCTGCTTCAGTGATGCAGATGGTCTGGTCTTCACGCTGCGTCCCTCACTGATTGAGTACTTTAAGGCAAGCTATTAACCTGACAGTATGCTGTGGAATTATTTTTGCTGAGTATCTTAAGATGTCAAAAAAAGAAGGCGTGTTCACACATAACATCAGAATGAACCTTGCAGATCCCAGTGGTCACTTTATGTACCACCAGGTTTAATATTCAGAAATTCTGCGTTCTGCTGACACAGTGTATTTACATGTTTTATGGGGTTTTCAGAACCAACAACAGTTACCTGTTTCCCTGTATGACATTAACTGATTGGTTTTTGTAACTGAGATGAGTATTTTTACTCTGTGGTACAGACTGAATCTTGAAGTGTAATTGATGTTCTTTTTTGTCTTCAACCCTTTGGAACTGGATTTAAATACCCACTGTCATGTGCCATAAGAAAGGAACTTAAATTAGAGGATTTTAATTTTATCTTGCATACGCTTACAAAAAAAAGGCATATTTCTTAGATTTCTGCTTCAGATTTCCTGCAGTAAATCTAGCTATGTGCTTTGAATTAATTCATCTCTTGGACTGGAGTGCTGAATGTTTTCCTTCATACCGTAAACTTCAGACTCCCTGGATTGCGAAGTTCTGATCACATTCTGCATCTTCAGATTGGTGCTGCCCTCTCTCAAACACATATGAAGCAAATGTAATCCAGCTGCTTTACGGTTGAACATAAAACACGTGGCTGTTAAATGGTGTGCAGTGTAGGTCAGAGAAATTGATTCTTTGTTGTTTTCTCTTACCTTGAAATGTGGGTCAATTTAGTTGAAGTTTATACTGTAAGTGCATGCACGGGTGTCTGCTTTCCTCTTTTGGTGGAGTGAAAACTAATGTGGGTAGCTGTGGTTGTCACATTATCAAAAGGTGATGATATCATCCTTATGCATAACTTTGTTATTCTTTCACAGATAGTGTTGCACAGGAATTTCTCATGATCATGGCTTCTTTTTGAATAAGAAGCATAACAATTTCCAATAATCCACCAAAACTAAAAGGAAATGTTAGTAGATAAAGTTTGTAGTCTGGCGGCAAAGAAATTTCCAGTTCTCTTAGTAACCACTGTGTTTTGAAGGTTTGAGGTCCATATATTTTAAACACCTGGTATATCACTGAGTCCTGCTTGTTCCAAGTGGGAGTTACTACGTGAGTTTGTAGAGCTTTGGGGTACAGTGTAATCTTGGTGTTTAATTATTTTATTTCCAGTCCAAAGGTTCAGCAAAGTTGTCAGGAGTTCGTGAACAGATGTTGCTTCCATGTGCTGTCAGGAGTGTTTTGCCCAAACAAGTGACACTACAGTTACCACTGTCAAAGTGTAACATTGCAGATGTGAAGCTAAAGGTGAGTGACATGACATTAGTATAAACCCTTGCTTAAGCAAGAGAGCCCCCATTAGTATGGTTTAACTGTGAATTTTAATAGACGATTTGACAGCTGTAAGAGATCACAAGCAACACAGTTGGTTATGACCTAGTCTGTCTTATATTTGGTAAGTCCCAAGTGCACTTCTTGTCTCCGAAGCTGGTCTTCCTGGCTGAGGTTTGTTTTAGTTCTGTTCATTTGGTATGTGTTTAAGTATGGCATTGCTGCTTCCTTGCCTAAATAACTAACTCACTGATTAACTAACTACATGCAGCAGAGGCCTTCTTGGAAAGCTAACAGATTCTCAGCTAGTCAAGAAATTCCCCACATTTTACGGAACCTGGTGGTTCATTACTGCATTCACAAGAACCTGCCACCTGTCTCTATCCTGAGCCAGCTCAATCCAGTCCATGCCCCCATCCCTTATTCTTGAAGATCCATTTTAATATTATCCTTCCATCTATGCCTGGGTCTCCCAAGTGGTCGCCTTCTCTCAGGTCTCCCTACCAAAATCCTGTATGCACCTTTTCCCCCCCCCCCATACATGCTACTTGCCCTACCCATCTCATTCTTCTTGATTTGATCACCTGAATGATATTTGGTGATGAGCAGCTTTGTTACCTATCCTTCATAATTCATTATTCCACTCAGTGCTATATAAGATGTGCATTTGAGATCACATTAAATGAACTCAAGAACAAAACAGCCAATAAGAGCTCTAAACACTTGGTTGGTAGACAATAAGTGACAGTTCCACTGCTAGGTTCATATCTTTTGGACTAGCTTTGTGTCCCAGCACCAAGGTAACTGTTATTTTGCTGTTCTGAACCTCATCACGGGGCAGCAAAGTGTGGTATGTAAGAGGGACTCATATTGTGGCTTTTGGCATCATGGTACTCTACACTCTGGTAAAAGGTTAGCAGATTTTTGGAGAAATATTGGCTGTCTTCAAGTTAACCCTTTCGCATTTGAGTGTTCATGTGTTGTAGTAAGTGTCAGTTGGAGTATTTTTGCGGTATTAAAAAGAAATGTATAGTAAGTTGTGTGATGGGATGTGTCTACACCTCCTCTTAAGTAGTTCAGAGACATTACCAGGAGATGGCATTACCGCTGTCAGTATGATTCCGAGAGATGAGGGAGATTTAGACCATTGCGTAACAAATATGTTGTAACCTGGCAGGACTGCCTGCAATGATGAAGTAACTCTGAAGGTGTGTTCCTTCAGTCTTCGTAATCAACTACCAGACTGCATGGTTTCATAATGTTTACTACCGTGATATGCACTGTCACGACTTCATAAACCTCAGTCACATAATGCTACTGGATAGAAGAATAATACTAGGTGAAATGCATTACATGAGATGGATACAGACATGACTATGGAGGAAGTACATAAATAGTGGTAGGGTTATGAACTGTGACATTTGATTAAGGAAGCCCACTGGGTGTGTTTTGCCTTGTGTCATGTACAAGAAACTGTAAAGGATGTTGTTACTTGTCAAATTCATAATTCAGTCATTATGCCTCAAAAATACTTATTTTATCCGTGAATATTATGTGTTTAATTCCAGGACTTATGCAATGCCAGTGTGGAAGATGCAACTCAGCTGAGACTTGTAGAACATCAGGGTTTGATATGTCGGGTTGTAAAACTTGGTGGTCCATTTGAATGCCCGTGTGTAACCACAAAACTGTCTGATTGCTGGGACTACAGTACAGAGGTGAATATACTGCGAGAAATACACAAATTTTCTGTGATTCAGGTGATTTCCTATATTTCCTCAAATTCACAGAGATATTTAAATAATACTGTATATTCCATAATGTCGTCTCCCCCACCACTGGCTGTGCGACCCATCTTTTGGGTGCGGAGGGATCTTTGTAAGAGGGAGGTTGCTGGAGTATGAAGCCAACCATTTGCCCCCATCTGTTACTCAGAATAAGAATATATTTACCTTTATCTCCCCCTTCCCATGTTTCTTCAAGGTGCAGTTACTAAGGATGAAGATAGTTACAGGTAGAAAAAGTTAAATTTAAAGATGAAATATGCCTGTTTTGTATAAGGACTCAGTTTGTACTGTGCAGTAAACACTCTACACCTCAGTTGTACAAAACCGGTCTGTTAATGTACAAGGCAAATGTCACTGTTCGTTCTGAGATCCATACACAACACATAACACAATGTGAGCACGATGTAGCATTTTTTAATGTTAAACCTGGTGGTGTGTAAAGTGACCACTAGGCTTTAAAAGGTTAAAGCACTTTTATTAATTATTTTCCTTTATTGCATTTGTTCCCCAGCGTCTGAACCCCAGATGACAGTCCTGTGTATAATATCTTGGTATGTCCTGTTAGTGGTCAAGAATTCCCGCTGCTATATTAGAGCAAGCATCATGTCATGCTCTACCTGTCACAAGCTCCAACATTTGCTTGGACCCTGTGGTTTATGCAGTGGGGGGTGAGGGAGGGGGTGCAGGCCATTCCATGATATACACAGGTTCAGTAGATAAGACCAAATGTTTACTGTTATTTCATTATGTTGCATTAGAACCAATACGTGCTTCTACTTTCTCGGTATGATGAGGCACAAGAAGTTTATTTGATAGGTACCGGACACTGTGCATGTGATTTTACTTGCTCTTTTGTATATCAAGTGTCTGACAGTGTGTATTTGTGTGTTGGGCCAAACCTCCATGATGAGACATGAGATCACAAGTTGTTTGCTGGAGTGGCCATGCAAACATGACTCCAGCTGGTTTCTCAAGCCAGGACTATGTGATGGGACACACCCAACTATCCTGTCACCAGCAGGTTCCATATATCATGTTAGCAAACTTGCCATGAACTACAGTGTTATAATAGAATCAGTACCACCGTGTCTGTAGGCAGTCAGAAGCGTGCATGTGGTCAACCTGGTCAGACTGTTTTTACCTTGACTGCCAGTAGTTCTCAGTGAATTTTCTTTTAGCCTGTACACTTGGCAACTGTTATCCAAAACCCTGAGTGGTGAGCCTAGCTGCTACTAGCTGGAGACCTTGCATAAGTTTATTCCCCAGCTGTGATTACTGATCTTGAATACTCAGTGCCAAGTGAAAACATTTTGTACTCTTATTTCTGGTCAACCTGGATAGCATAGTCAGTGTAGCAACTCACTACGGCCTGGACAGTCTGGGGATTGAAACTCACTGGGGGCGATATGTTCCGTGCCTGTTTGGACCAGCCCTGAAACCCACCCAGCCTCCCATATGGTGGGTACCGAGTCTTTCCACAGCGTAAAGTGGCCAGGGTGTGCTGACTGTCCACACCCTCCTAGTGCTGTGCTTGTGAATGGCTTGGAGCTATATCTCTGCCTTGCCCTTGTGCCTGCATAGGCATGTTATGGTGAGACCTTTCCCTTTACATTTTCTTCTTCTTGGTCCCTCCTGATCATTGCCCAGAACTTGTGTAAAAATTTAGAAAAAAAATATGCTGATATGGCACCCAATAAAAATCCTGCTGTTTTGTGTTCCTCTATGCCGAAGAGTAGAAGAGACATTAAATAATGCAAATACCAAAGCCCTAACATTAGGCACCTGGTCATAATGTGGCAGTGAGTTGGTAAAATTGGAGGTGGTGAATAGCTTCTCTCAATGTACCTCTATGTGGAAATTCGAGGAGGGTGGAAACGTGTTATATCTACCCCTTCCTGTGCAGTCATCTCATTCTTAAGCATAGGGACACCTTGAATGTTGCTGGTTTTGTTGTGTTAATGGCACCAGTTATTGTGCAATTAGCAGCCTGAAAAGGATAATCTTTTCTGCTGTGATATTTTCAGGCATGTGTGTCTCTTCTGTGCAGCTTCTGGAAAGATTATGATACAATTATTGAACACATGAAAGAACAGGGCAGTCCTTTGGCAAGTATTGTGCCTGGTGACCGAGTCAAGGGAGAGGTGATTGCTGTTGAGGATTGTGGTGTTGTGCTGAAGCTGAAAAATGGTGTCCAAGGCATAGCTACTTCTGAATTATGTAAAGGTACACAGTGGGATGCAAATAGCACCCATCTCTCAAGTGAAACTGCAGTTTCCTTCCTGCATTTATGCAATTACTTTATAAATAACCTTCATTTTTGTTCATGACTATGTGCAACGTGAAATTTGTGTCAGTATAAAATTCAGCAATGGTGTTAAGCGTTCCCCATATTTTGTCTGCTGTCAGTTTTATCAACAGTGTAATTGTTGTATGCTTACTGTCTTTCATGTACACTTGAACTTCACCACATTTGTTAGCTATCCTTTTACAGGCTGCATCTCCCTAATTCAGAGTTCCACGTTCGGGTACCTCCTGTGATCTGGCACGATTTAACAAAAAAATTCTGTGATTGTAGTGGATCAAGTCACACACTTTTATATTAGTTTACATTAGAATTTTGCTCTTTTTTTTTAATTTTTTCCATTTAAGTTGCATGTTTATGGGGTGAGTGAGTTGGCATCACTGCATAAGAGTTTATATTTAGCTGTCCTGGAGCTAAGTGGGTGTAGATTTCACTGTTTTGCACTGAAATTAACTTACTACTGCATTTACCCCTAAATGTTGACTTCAAAGGAACCAGCAAGCAGTGCACCACTCATGGTTTGAGAAATTCCTTTGTATGGTGCCGGCCAGGTTCCAAGGGATCTGTAGGGACGTGCAACCTATATTATGATTTTGTTATGTGGTTTGGGGATGAGACTGGACCATAAGTTGTTTTTGTGTGGTGTATGTAGACCAGCCTCCAATTTACAAATAGTTGCTTTCTGCTGTGTTGCTTGGTAGTTATGCACATGTGTTTTCGAGGAACTGCGTTAGGGAAAGAGTATTACTCACGTTCCATGAAAATGAAAGCAGCACATTCCTACACAGTGTTGGTGCCTGTCAACCAAGCTCTTTGGTGTATTATTGCTGAAGAAAGCGATATTTGTAGTAACTGGCACAAGAACTTCATATAGTACAGTTCTTTATGACATCTGTGACTTCGTCTAGAAAATGAATATTTATCTATATCAGTGATGATTACTACTTTTCTATTCACTTGTCTATTTGAAGTGATGCAAGGGATCTTTGTTCCAGGTTCCTTGGAATGTGGAGCAGAAGTGGTTGGCACAGTATTGTTCGTAGATTTGCAGAATAATTGTGTTGAATTAACTCTGAACCCTGGCATCATGGAACGCATCAACACTATCCAAGGTAGATCTACAGTTATAACTTCAGTAACCATCAACCATTGATATGTCTGTCATTGTGGGTTTTATTATAACGCAACCTTCTCCATTCTTTTCTGTTCTGCCATAAGTGCTCCTCTTCTATCTGTGTCTACTTTCCCCCTAACAACAAATTCTCCATTCTTCTCAGTCCTCCTATAAGCAATCCTCTTGTATCTGTATCCACTCTTTCCTTCATACAACAAAGCCTCCACTCTTTTCTGTCCTCCCATATCAGTCCTGTTTTATATTTGTCCATTATTTCTCCTGTTATAACAAAGGTTTCTCCATTTTTCTCTATCCTCTCTTAAGCACTTCCCTTGTATCTGTGCTCATGTTTTCTGTGTTATAGCAAGGCCATCTCCATTCTTCTTCCTATGTAGAACTAGAAATCTGTTCAGTGGGAAGGTTGGCTTCCAGTTGTGCCCAGAATTGCTTGTTGCATATACAGGAGTTTCTACACTCAGAAATAAATTTGACTGTGCTTTACATAATGTGAAGAAAATCATTATTACACCTCTTGATTCTTCATTTGTTCTTATTTATTCTTTTCCTGCAGATGGAAAACTTGATGGCGATTTAGGTGTTGGAACAGGAGTACGAGGTGAAGTGTTAACTGTGAGACAAGACATGATCGTGGTAGTCTTGAAAGGAGCAGGAAGGAAACAGCTTGCTTACATCCCATCACAATGTCACATGAATGATTTGATGCTAGATTTGAAACGATACAGAATTGGCGAGACTAGCAAGATGGTAGTCCAGGCGTAAGTTGTGATTGAATTGATGTCTTATGTTGTCTCTTATCACATCAGAAGAACAAGTTCTATTAAATGAGCATGTACATGGCAGTACATACTGATTAATTCACCTTGCATGTCAGTTAAAATATTTCATGAAGTTTTGTATCTCAGATCTACATTAAATGACTGAACAAGTTGTTTTAAGTAGTAGCGCTTCTGGCATGTGTTTGGGAGCCGTCAAGTTTGAATCCTGGGCAGCACACAATCTTGACTGAGGTTTTTGTGGTTTTCCTCAGTACATCCATGTGAATGTTGGGACTGTACTTCAGATAGTCCAGGATTGCTTGCTTGCTTGCTTGGTAACCGTCCTGTCATTAGCAACTGTGTGCTCTGTGCTGCTGGCAGTGCCGTTACATAAAATGAGAATAAACACAAGTTCATGGGATTGAGATAAGCAGGTTATGATTCTTTTCATTGCTGTCTGATATTTAATTTCTTATTCTTGTTTTCTAGTTTGGAGGCAGGAAGAATCATCTGTGTGCAGCAGAGGTTTCTCTTTCAGCTCATCAAACGAACCGCAAGAGTCACATTTGCTCCAGAACAAACAAAGAGTAATGTTTGTATAACTGCAGACAAGGGGACATGTGATCTAAATAACATTGACAGTGGAGTGCAAGGTTTAGAAGCATCTGAACATGAAGGGAACAAAGAAGTCTTACCCAGAGCCAAGAGACGAAAGGCAAGGTATGATTCAGCTGAAGACACTGAAAATGAGTGTCGTGTAATCCAAAGTGGTGGTGCATCTGGAAGTGAACCAGAAATTGAAGTAAGAGCAGGGGAAGACTCTTCAGATGAAGATGAGACAACGTTTCTCAGAAAGCTGGAAGCTAAAGCTATGGAAAACTATGTAAATAGTGTGTCAACTGAAGTTCTAGAAATGTCATGTGATTCAGACACAGATGTGACAGATGAGAATACAAGACGAAATAAGAAGAGAAAAGTGTGTGCAAATGGAATTGTTAAAGATGTAAGTGTTGAAGGAAGTCACAAGAAGAGGATGAAAGCAGCAGTACAAAATGAAGTGATTAAAGAACCAAAGGGTGCAGATCGTGGTCAGGCAATGCGACTGTCATTAACTGCAGGCTTTGTGTGGGATGCCAACCCATCTCTTCTTCCTGCAGCAGCAGCACCTCACAAGTCTGATAGTTCGTCAGATGAAGAGGAAGTGGAAAAGGTAGGCAGACAGTATATTGATTATCCTCATAATTTTCATCATTGTTGTCTTACAGTAACTTTGCTATGTGTTTGCTCTGGAACACTGAATTTAAACACAAAAGTGGGGGAATTGAACATTTGAGCTACTGGAACTGGGACCCAATCAGACAACCCCTTACATCAGAAAACACAGGGATTTCACTTTTCCTGTTATGTTCTTCTTTGATTCGGATTTCAAAGGATTGGATTTGAAGAAATCTCTGATTGTTGTCTGTCTGTCAATTCTATTTTGTTTTTGGACTTCAGCTTTATTTATATTTTAATCAAATAGCATGAACACCTTGCTACTTGAAGGCTTTGCAGTTGCTATATTGAGTTACGAACTATTTCCATGTGCAAAGTGCTTTGGGAGCTGATTATTGCCCACCTGATGAAGAATTTGCCTGTCTTTTATGGGTCCTAAAATATTATTACCTGCTTAACAGGGGTCTGACTTGTCCATTTTCTGAGCCAGATCAATAAAGCCCTGACACCCATACCCTAGTTGTTTAAGATCCATTTTAATATTGTCCTCTCATGTATATTTAGGTCTCCGACATAGTATTTTCCCCTTAGGTTTTCGAGCTAAAGTATTGTATGCATTTCTTGTGTCTCACATGTTCACACCATGCCCATCTTTTGCCTCATGATTTGAGCACCCTGATGCAAAGTCCATCAAAAAATATGCTTCAGTTTAAATTACACGTATAAGCCAAAATGCTTGACACATTCCAGTCATACACTATATAGTTTGCACTGTAGGCGTAGGAGAATGCGCTGCTCTTCAAACTTTGTTTGCCAAGATGGTGTACACACTGGAAGAGTGTCTGTGTGTAGTGAAAACATTTTATTTTACACGTAATGTGGTTCAAATTTGCTGTGACTTTTGCAAGAAATTCAATTACATGGAAGGTCTGGGCAGATCAATAAATCACAGATGGGTCCTGAATTTGAAGGTGTCTGTCTCAGTAATTGGTACATCATTAGTGTTGTGGTTATACTGTAAGGATTGAAATAGTGATTGTACACCATTAGCATTAACTAACAGGGTCCTAACATAGATATGAAATTTTTCAATTAAGGCTCAAAGACACCACAGCACATTGATCAGAGATTAATTTTGTGATACTCCGTTTCTACAGTTTTTCCAAAGAAATCCTTCATTTCCTCAAAACAGACAAGACTCATTTTCATCTAGATGGTTATGTTAACAAGCAAAAAATTATGCCATATGGAGGTGCCTTTACACCTGTAAAGCTGCACAATATGCACACTGTTTCAGCCACATAAATTGTTTTTTCAGTTTTCCTTGCTGGTATAGTGAAGTCTGAATTATGTTGGGAGGTCTCTGAGCAAAACTTATCCATGTTTCTGCAAGGTATTGACGTTCAGCGGGCAGCAAATGGTCTTGCAGCAGGATACAGGCCAACCACATACAATAAACACAAGTTTGGATGCTGTCATTGAGCACCTTGGCAGATATTTCTGTAGATGTTCTGGCTGAGGCTGGTCGTGACCACCACTTTCTGCCGTTGTCTACTCCTGTTTGTACAGGAATGCCTCCCCTGTTAGGTGAATGAACGAATCCAAGCAGTTACAGGAGCAATAAAATTAGAAAAAAACAGTATGTTGGACATAACGTATGTCATTCAGCACACCCGATTTCCCTACTAAACGAGAAACGGCAGTGTGTTTTTGCTGGACTGTTTAGCAACATAGTGGTATATGTAGGTTGTGGTCTTCATGACAGTGAGATTTTTTGTTGTATAGCCCAATGTTTCTGTCAAACAATTTGTAGGTGCATTTTGAAATTGCTTTTACAGAAGGAACGCAAACGAAAAAAAATGACCCAAGCAGAATGCAGGGAGCAAGCACGTCAAGAGGAGGAACGTCTTAGAGCTGCAGAGCAGAAATTGATAGACTCAGAAACTGGACCACAGTCAGCTGATGATTTTGATAGACTCGTTCTGTCTTCACCAAACAGCTCTCTGTGTTGGATCAAGTATATGGCATTCCACCTACAGGTGAGGCATCATCATCATCAGTCATTGATGTTTCCAGCATGGTCAGACACATTACAAGGCCTTCTCCAATCTTCATTGTCCTGCCATAAGGACCGTTCTTGCACTTTCCTCCTTATAACGAAGACGTTGCCTTTTCTCTCTGTCTTCCCATAAGCCCTCTACTTATATCAGTGTCCACTTTTACCCTCTTATGACTGTCTTCTCCACTGTTCTCTTTCTTGCTGTAAATATTTCTCTGATGTCTGTCCGTTCTTACAATGGGAGTAAAGCTGCTGGGACATGGCATTGACCACTCACTGTCATGTAGCACGGAGGTTAGAGAAAGGGTAGAGCTGTACCTGTACCCTCTCTCTGTGCCTTCATGGCATGTTACGGGATGAACTTTACCTATGTCTCTTTCACAAGAGTGACTAACATATTCATAATCACAAAGGACATACTTATCAAATGTATGTGATGCAAAATAGATTACGTCTTGCCATTTTTGTTGTGTTTGCCCTTTTTTATATGTATCATTCGTGGGTAAAAGCTAGCATGGTGTCAAATATTATGTCACACCCAATATTTTAAAGATTTATAGCAGAGTAAAATAAAAGAAATGATATCTTTGTTATGTTGAGCCGACCTTATCTTAAGGGTAAATTCATGATATTTCAGAACAGGGTGCTCAGGAGGATATTTAGACATAAGTGAGGGGAAGTAACATGAAGGTGGAGAAAATGACATAATGGGGAGCTTCATACTTTGTCTGTGTCACGTGATAATATTGTAGAAACCAAATCATGGATACCGAGAAGGTAGGACATGTTTTGTGCAAGGGGGATAGGAATTTTTACAAACTTTTAGTGAGACAATGGAGAGGACTTGGCATAGATGTAAGGACAATATTGATATAGGTTTTACAGACAGGGGTGTGCAGATGTGGATTGAACAGACCTGGCATGGGATAAGACCATGTGGCAGCATTTTGCGAATGTGGTAGTTAATCTTCAGGTTGGGTGATGGAAGTTTTCAAGAAGGAAATGTACTGTGTAGTTAGTTTATATGCGATATGTTCTTTACAGGCTACAGAAATAGAGAAGGCACGTGCTGTTGCTCAGCGAGCATTAAGTACCATTTCATTCCGTGAGGAGCAGGAAAAGCTGAATGTTTGGTGTGCATTGCTTAACCTTGAGAACCTTTATGGCACACAGGTAAGTTCCTGTTGGTTTAGCAAGTGAATAAACTTTGTTGTACAGTGAAGAAATATTTAAAGAAATACAAATTAGTCAGCCTTTATTTATTGACTTATTTATGGTTTGTTTAGTGACATTCCTGTATCTCAGATTGTCTAATGTCAAATGGAAGGATGATCACTGAGTAATTAACTGGAAAATATGCGGAAGGAAGCAAGTATGGCCCAGTTGAGGTGCCATCTTGACTTTGTGTGGAGGGCTGAGGCAAACCACAAACATCTCAGTTGGGATATTCAGTGTCATGTACAAAATTCAAATATTGCGGTACAAACTGGAGAGAACAAAAAATCAATGATCTCTTGTAGCATCCAAAGAACTTGTTCAGTATCAAGCTAGAGGAAGAAAATATCAAATATGTTAGGCAGACATGAGGAGTTTAGTGCTCTGGTGACCCACAAGACTTTATTGGGTTGCTACAGCCTGGACCTTGTCCATCATCTGCTGTTCTGAAGAGAAGAGAATGTGTCAGAAGCTGGATCTGTTTCTGTCATGGGTGAAGAGATGTAGACAAATGTACTGGGTTCGGTCTATTAGAAACAGCTGATCCAGTCACCAGAATAAAGAAGGCATGGATCTTCACGCACATTTCCCTTGTATGTCTCAGATGTGATGCTTTAACGGAAGGGACATTTTGCCTGTACTTCTACTAACAAATTGTAAATAACAATATAGTGTTAGTTTATTTATCAAAATATTCTCTGTAATGAAATCCTACATATGGTGTCAGTGTGTAGAGTTTTGTCACTGTTTATACCATCAGTTAAATTGATTTTGTGGTTGTGAACAGAAGTTTCATTTCTTGGGGTCTTTGTGCTGCAGGAGAGTCTGGACAAGGTTCTTGAAGAAGCAGTTAGAATGAATGATCCATTCAAGGTCTACACACAGATGCTGCAGATATATGCTGACAGTGGCAAAGTTGAGGTATGAACTGTATACTGCTACCTCTTAATCAACTCCTTAGCTGCAGAACCCAAAGAACTGCGTCATTGCTGATTCCCCATTTGACATGATCCTGTGGCAGTCTCATTCACCTTTCATCTGCACAACCACACAGTGCTATTCTACAATGTTGTGAGTGTTCCAAGTGATTGTTTTGGAAGTGATGTCTTTTCCAAAATTCTGTATATACTTCCCATTTTCCTCATTTGAGCACCAAGTTCAGCCTGTTGTAATCATGATTTTACTAGCCTAACATTATTAGGTGTCAGTACAAATTACATTCCTTGAAATACGTAAAATTACCTTTAACTGTCTGAGTGTTGTACATGCAAAATAGTTGCTAAAGAGTAATTCTGTGGAAGTTACAAACAGACAGACAAAAGGCATTTGCTGTTAATTTCATTTAATGACCTTCAGTTGTAAGTTTATAAGTTGTTTCTTCTAGGATGCTGAGAAATTAGTGTCTCTGCTCACCAAGAAGTTCTGTGATAACAAAGAGGCATGGCTAAAAGGTGGAGAAGTGCTCCTGAAACTAGGGAAGCTTGAGAAGTCTCGCTCATTAATGCAGAGATCCCTTGCTAGCCTGGATAAGAAGTTGCGTAAGTAGTGTTAATTTGCTTCTTCTGGATGTGTGTACAGCACAGTTATGGTTTTCTGGAATATAATGTCATTTACTCAGTACCAGCACTTTGGAGGAACATGCTGCCTCCATCTTCATAGTGGAACATTTTGCTTCCTTGAATATTGCATGCCATTTCATTCTTATATATTTCTTCTTAATAAATCGTCAGGTATTTTTATGTAGTCTCCTTTTTCATGTCCTGCCATTCCTCCAGTTTTTGCCATCTTCCTCATCTTTTTCACCTTCTTCCTCCCAGTTTGTGACCATGTTCATGAAACAGGTCCTCTCTGTACTGTTTTTTACAGATGTGGAAGTAATCTCAAAATTTGCACACCTGGAAAACCGACTAGGTGAACCAGAGCGTGCCCAGACTTTAATGGAACATATTCTTACATCGTATCCAAAACGTGTGGATGTTTGGAGCAGCTACGTTGATATGTTGGTAAAGAATGGGCAGTTGGAATCAGCTCGGTAAGTCTTGTGTGTTCTTTATGTGAATGTCAGATTTAGGTTTGTGTAAAATTTCACATTGTATTGGGAACCTTAATGGCATGTTAAAAAGAGGGTTATAAGTATCATAGTAATAAGACATTGGAGAAACTTGAAACCCTTCCTCATGTAGACAGTAAAATTGCATGAAATGGAAAAATGCAGGAGGGAATGGCAAAGCAAGTGTGCTGATTTTTGTACTTTTACTGAAGTCTTCAATTTTTTTTTCTTCTAAGAATTTGGAATTGTAGACAAATGTAAACATACATCATATGACATATGCTACTTGCCCATTCTGGCATCATTATCAGTTGACACATACATTTGATACGTTAATTATTTCCTCTCTCATGTGCATATTTGTGTACATACTTAACAGTTGAATACTGAAGTGGCCCAACTGTTCTTGTAATGTTCCTATATTCCAGTATGCACCAGGGTTTTTTTCTTAATTTTGTGTTGTGTTTATTTCTTGCTACTTCATAGACATCCAGAGCTGTTGTGTGTAACCTAATTCGGTCTCTTTTATGTGAATGTTTTTGTCTGTCTGTCTGTCTGTCTGTCTGTCTGTCTGTCTGTCTGTCTGTCTGCACCACTAAGCTTATATTGGGAGTGGGAGTTGAGAAGATTTTTGAAAGCCTGTTAATTGGACCATAAAATAAAATGAATTGTTGCTGAAATTTCATAGTGCAGTTACCATACTTTTGCATATAAATGACATTTGGATAAGGGAAGAGGATTGGTAAACTTCAACTAACAGAAATTTAATTTTTGGAAGTGTCAAGGAATGTACCTGATATCAGAAATTAAAAAGACATGTATGCTTAAGGATGTAAGAGCTGATATTTTCACAGCAATGTAGATTGATATTCTAGTATTCTGCATTATGCGACCATGTAATCTGGTAGGTGGGTGTTTGGAGGACACTGCTGACGCCATCTTCAGGGAAGGAGTGTCTAATGCTCAGCAGCTTAATAGGTTATTCCTTTCATCTTGAAGATGGAGGTTGCAGGACCTTCCGAAGTGCTGAACCTGCCTGTCAGACTACAGAGTGACATAAGCCAGAAGGCAGAAACACAAAACTATTTATGTAGTTAGTGAAAGAAAAGATTCTTGTAGATAAAATAGTTAGCTGGTGTGGACAGACCATTCAGTAGACTGCTGTTAGGCCAGAACGGGTGTGAATGTAATCTGTGGAAGTGTATAAGAAGATACGGCACAGTGTTTTGGTTTGATCTAGCACATGTCTGAATGTATTACTGGGGTAGAAGACTAGAAGAAGCAGGTTTCCATTGAGTCATGGGTTAGTGACCTTTGGAGCCAAAGAGTGACCCACTTACACTGGTCAATGTGCTACTCTCAATTGTCCTCTTTCTGCCCAGACATTGATCAGTATTTGTATGTTATCAGCGTGAAAATGGGTCAAACTCTGTTTCCTGATTCTAGTTTCTTCTGTCAGATATGGATATGGCTTTAAACGCAGTGCTGCTATAATACAACTTATTTATATGAAATATCTATTTTCAGCCTACTTTTCTATGTAAAGAAAAGCAGATATAGTGTCATCATGTCTGTGCATGAGTGTCCGTCCTCACAATAATTTTCCTACCAACTGACATGTTTCCACAAAACTTGAAATGAACATCAGTGCACTAGAGGTCACTCTGTGTGTGTACTTTGTAAGCCATATTGATTCATCTTGGGAAATTAAACGGTATTATAAATTGGGTAATTTTAAAATTGATCTTGGAGAAAGACGAGGTGACTTGAACTGGCTCAGAGCATGGTTCAGTGTGGACTTCATAATGACAGTGATATAAATTCTGGGTTTGGTAACAGCTGAGACTCAACGTCATGTTTGAGTGGGAATACTCTTGCTCTGTATTCAAGAAGTTGTGGGTTGAAATCTCAGCCTAGAGACTGGTACCCTGACTGACGCTTTTTGTGTTGTTCCCCAGTCCTTTTAGGTCAATTCTGGTTTGCTACACCAAATTCAGCTCCAGATGGTTTCTTCCCATTCTGTCAAATGCTTATCACTGTTATCCGAACGTTTGACACTGTATAATCTCAGCCTTGTCCATGGGCAGTGTTGTTAAATAAATCCATAGAATAGCAAACATTAGCCTTACACAGAGTGTATCTTTAACCTTTTAAAGCCTAGTGGTAACTTTACATACGACTAGGTTTAACATTACAAAATTCTACGTGGTGCCCACATTGCGTTTATGTGTTTTGTATGGATCTCAGAACAAACAGCAACTTTTGCCTTATAACACATTAAGAGATTGGTTTTTATAACCGAAGTGGAGAGTGTTTACAGCGCGGTACGCACTGAGTCCTTATATAAAACAGATACGCTTCGTCTTTAAAGGGTTAATCACTTCATGTAGCGCAGGGAAGTATGAGCTGGTTAATGCAAGACCAGTGTGTCAAGTGTTGCATCATTATGTCAGTGCTGGAATGTG
Organism: Coptotermes formosanus; assembly: GCA_013340265.1. Classification (NCBI taxonomy): domain Eukaryota; kingdom Metazoa; phylum Arthropoda; class Insecta; order Blattodea; family Rhinotermitidae; genus Coptotermes; species Coptotermes formosanus. The sequence continues at coordinate 1,356,634 of BLKM01000294.1, forward strand.
ATGTATATCTTATTTGTTGTGTCTCATACAGAACACTTCAGTGCATGTTCAGAATGTTTTATGCAGAACAGTTTGTTCATTTGCAATGCTTATGCACACTAGGTATCATGCAAAATATGTTACCAAAATTGGTACTAAATATCCCACATCAAGGTTGCCATATAAGAGAACAATGTGCAGAATAGTGGGAAAATTGTGAATGACAGATTTGGTGCTGGTTAGAAAGAAAATATGAAACGTTGTGTTTTAACTTAAGTGGGGTGTCAGAATTCTCAGCAAACAGAGCAAAAAAACTTAACAACATGTCCATGTAAACTTGGACCTCACAGCAAATCTTTCCATGAGAATGGGAAGCAAGTATCCAGTATTACATGTGGTTTCAAGAATCTGTAGCCAGTGGGTCTCTCGTTTTGCTCGGATAAGGTGTGGTTTACATTAAATGTGAATGTAAACAGCCAGTATAACAGAACTGCCATTCAGAAAATTCCATGCAGTTTATGAGTGTGCTTCGTATAACCATGACATTGGAGTCTGCTTTATAGTGAGTGGTTGTAAAACAACAGGGCTCATATTTATTGAAGAAACCAGTACATTTATACTGCTCTATTCTGCTACTTCTGATATAATTTTGTAGACAGTTGTGACCTCCTAGATCTCCACATTATTTGCGAGAATTGTAGAAAATATTTGAAGAGAAATGAGCAGTGCCATGTAGTAAGAAATACTTTCAGCGGGTGCATGGCTTGCTTAGAGGCTGGAGTTTGGCACTTTGAGCCTCTTCTGTGATGTTAGGTAAGTGGAATTGCAGGGTAAATACAGACCGTAAACTCCAGGCTTTGTAGGCAGTAGAGCTGTCACTACAGCTGCTGTGCTGAGACCAGAGATTAAAGATACACTCTGTATATGTGTCAGATTCTTATGTACAGGCTTTGAGGGAAGTTTATACATGTTTGTTCTTGTACATAGAGTTCGGTTACACTGTTTTTAATGCCTGAAGGTGTGAAAGGCTAATGCTGATTGGTCGCATGCATATGCAGTATGTACAGAGACAAGGCTAATACTTGGGGATTCTGGTCATCTGGATATGGTGTTACATCACTGGGTAATCACATGCCAATGTTTTCAGGCATTGTAGTCTCCTCATTTTCAAGGGTGTAAATGTCAGAGAAGATGTGAGTGAAATTTCTTCTTGGATGTTTCAACTCTTGAAGGTGATAACAACATATTGCCCTGAAATATCAGCATGCAATTACCCAATGACACCACTGGAAAAGCCTCAAAACTTGGAAGCCTAAAGCTTGCTACTGTTATTGTCAGATATGTTGTCAAGCAGTTACAAATAGAAGCATGCCACTGCAACAGTTAACAGTAGCAGAAGGTCTACTGTATTGGTAGTGCATTATCTACCTTTGCCAAAAGAAGTTAATAGCATCCTTCCATATAGCAGCATTGCACAGGGCATATTGTTGTTCTGTCAAGTTTAGTATTGCACTGTAAATGTAGCTGTCTCTCCAGACGTTTGAACTGCGTAGGGTGCATATGCAGTGAAAGCATGGTTTCAAAGTGTCTGTCAAGGTCTGTAATGTGTGAGTGATCACAGAGAAATAAGTTCATATCTACAACAATTTCCTGTTGAATTTGCAACAAGTTTCATGCCATTCATACATAAATACATAAAGCAGCTGATAATTTCTTGATCATCTGAATATCATCTGCTTAATGAAGATCCCGTATTATGAAAATGATGTGGTAGGTGTAGGATCTAGTATTTGTGCTTCAGGCAAGAGAGGCACTGTTTCTTGTGGCTGCATTCAGCATCAAGTGGCTAACACTGTGTCCTGGTTGCGTGGGTTGCCCTCCAGCCGCGGCTGTCTAGATGGAATGTAGTTCTCTGATAGTTGTCTGCCTGGTTTCATGGAATTAATTTTAGTGAATGTAATAAGTCAGCTTTAACACCAGAAGTGGATTGCTGGAATGCTGAAAGTGACAAGATAGACAGGATATAAAATTTCAGTTCATGTAAAGTGGGCCACTTGTCATCACAGCATGACGTGTTTAGGTTGCAGATAACAAGAGTATCTGCAAATGTATTTATTTATTTATTTATTTATTTATTATTTATTTAACAATGCCATCAGTAGCCTCAGCATACATAGTGTCAATGGTACTGTAATTAAGTGAACAGTTATGAGGAAAAACTGAAAGGAATTGTTTTTAGCTCAGTTTGAGACACTGTACAGCATTTGCCTCGAGGTACTGAGGAAAACTAACAAAGGCCTCAGTCAAAATATTCAGTAATTTGTTCCAGACTTGAACCTGGCACCTCCTGAATACAAATTAGAGGTGTTAATGTTTCAGCCAACTTGCTTGATATGAGTGTACAGAATAAACACTTGGAGAGCTGGCAAGAGATAGTCTTATTGACAGTGGTGCACAGGGCTAAGAAGCCACTGTGTAAACTGTTCTGTGTCGTAAAACTTTTACAGTGGCCTCTGAATTGGACACTTTTTTGGAATGGTGTAAGCAGCATTTGAAGGAGATGAGAAGTGGGTTATGGTAGATGAGGAATACCTGCTGAATTTTGATGTGAAAATATGATCACAGAAAGCAATGAATTTTGTGAGCAGGTTGTTGACTCTCAGCTTTTCATGACTTGAGTTTTTTAATGACTAAGTGGATTGCTGGTCCGAAGCTAATGTTAAGCACTTGCATATTGTTCCAAGGGTGGGAATAGCTGAGGGGTCGTTCTTAACGCATTCAGATTGGCCTCGCCTCCCCTCCTCTGTGTGGCAGTTGTAATATTCTGCTTGTTGATTGTAAACTGTATGTCAGAATCTCCTTTGAAGGAAGTGTGCTAAGTTATTTTTACTTTGTAAGTATCTTGGTATTATTACACCCTGTGACATATTTCATCATAAATGTGTAGTGCATGTATGCTTCACATATATAGACTGAATTAAAAAGCTCAGAATATACATACAGCAGAGAACTTTCCGTGCTTTAATGGGTTTGGTTTGAGTATTGTTTAACCTGTCTTTGCTTGAGATTTTCTTACATAAAACAACTGTCAGATATATACACTTACGTGTCTGTAATATAACCTAACACTAAAAAAAGCCTAACTTAGTGCATAAAAGACTGTATATGTATGTCCATAGAACAGAATGAATTAAAAGAATACCAATGTAAAAGTAATAGTTGTGAAAGGTCATGGGAAGTATGGAAATAAAGTTCTCTGCATTATGTATTGTAACTTCAAATAAAGATGAGTGGTTTGTGTCACACTTCAGCCACTTCATCGTGGGGAATATACCCATGGTACCTGTTGGATAGGAGGTGGGGTGGGCAGTAGACATGGTCTGGAATGATGCAGTTAAAAATGTTTCCCATGCTGGAAATGCAGCTGTGTTCATGCAGCAGGTAGCCATAGTTCACTTCTTGATTACAATACACTGTACGTTGCTCTATATACTGCATGATGATGTCAAAAGTATGCTATTTTATCGTACTTTGCTTCCTAAAACAGAAAAATGTTGGCCTTGGTGATTACCATGCTGTGTGTGTATGTGTGTGTGTGTTTTTTTTCCCCATTTCAATTTTTGAACCAGTTCACAGATTTGCACAAAACTGGATATGAGCATTGTACCACTGGGGGATACCGATAGGTCATCCTGTCTTAATTTCCTGTAGTTGGTAGTAACATGGCGGATGTGTGAACGCCTGAGGCGGGAGTGACACATTCTTTTAAGTCTTGAGGTGGTGTCTAGTGAGAGACCTTGTGAAGTGTGCAACTTCTGTTACAGTAATATTTTTTTAGAACGTAAAGTACCAACAGCAATAATACCAATGTGTGCAGACATGGAAGTATAAATTTGCGCTGTAGGAAAGTGGTATCTGGTTTCTGCTTGGAATGGCCTATTTCCTTTTAAGGGAGGAGAGTAGACAAAACTAAATCTAGAACTAAATCAGGCTTCATTCAATATTTGTCTCCTTATGCATCTTAGTTTATTTTAATGTTGTGTTTAAGTTGCTCCAAGGTTCTGTTTAAGACAAGTTTTACTATACTAGACTCTAAATTGTAAAGTGCTGCCATAACCTATAAAACGCTTATGCCATTTTTACACTCATATTCAGCAGTAGGTCGCCATGCCGACAAAAGAACATCGTCAGTCCGCCCGTCTGCAAGTGTGATAAATAGCTTTCAGTGGACTGATTGGGTAATAGTGTTACTGCTGCAGTCATGATTTCTTATTCGTTTATTTACGGTATGTTTAAGGACGCGCTCAGTAGCTTAAATTATATAGTGTGTAATGGGAGGACAATAGTGAATATGTAACGGAAAGGTTGTAGAAGGAAGTGGTCATGGCCTAATTGGAGGTTAGAATTAGCGTGGAGAGACTGACAAAAACCACGGTAAACTTCAATTCTGATGGCCCGTTTACGCGCTGAGATATTAACACTACCTGGGTTAAGAGATATTTGTTGCGTTTATGTTGAGTTTATGGAGAGTTTAACTCCACGGAACAGAGTCCTTGCGGAGCCTATAGCCGCTCATCTGCTCAAGAAGTGACCCACATTTGATGTAATTAGAAGGTTCATTACCATATTCACAAGAGCCAAATCAAACTAGTCAGCGCCATCCCATCATATTTCATTGATATTCTTTTTAATGGTGCGCTTTCATAATTGACTGAGCGCTTCCAGTTGATCTCTTCACGTTTGCGACCAGAATTCCTTATCCGTTTCTCGTCTTTCCCGTGCTTGCTACATGCCATGCCCATTTCTCTCTTATTTTAGTCACCATTTACTGAGACTACAAGTTCCGGAGCTTCTTAGAGTCTTTTTAGATTAGGAAGTTGCTATACCATTGCCCTTTCTTTGTTTATTTTACATTCCTCCTTCCTTCTTTATCCTGTAATTTTTCTGTTCGTGTGTCTGGCGTGCCATTTCTGAGGACATTTGATTGCTGGCAACATATAAACAGGCACATTCTTATTTATCTACACGCTGAAAAAGAAGTTGAATGGAGCCATGGCCTACTTCAGCTGTGAGGATCCGGAACAAGCACACCTGCTGTCTCACGCTCATGGCCCCAGGGCGCCTCAGTGGGCTCCATTCACACACTTGCAGTATAGACAGGTTCACACACTTGTTGAACCCAAGGTGAGGAAGAATCGCGCCGTAAGTAACAGCAACTCGTTGGTGTGGCGGTAACGATCGAAACCTGCTACTGGGAAGTACTGTCTTCGAGTCCCGGCGGGGCCACCCTCTATCATGGCAGGCCTTCGGCGCATTCGTACTGAAAAATACAGTCATTTGTTTCGTCATGGCTGCCCATAAGAATTGCAGAACGGCTGAACGGATTTAAATGAAGTGTGATGTTTGGAAGCGTTACACAATTTTGCTAATAGATTCCAGTTTTGATTAAAATCTGACCACAGTAACGGGCACTTTACGTGAAGTCGTACGTGCCTTTTTGCGCGCATGTCGAGCGTAACTCGCCCAGTGTTTAAAGGAGTGAAAAATTATTCAAAGATCAGTTGTGTGGATAAATGAAACACGCATTTTGTTCTCAACAAACTTTCGAGCAAGTCTGACGGTTGTCGAGACAATTAAATCCAAGGGCAGGAACTCACCAGTATTGTTTGTGTGCGAGAATTTCCATTTTCATTTTTTTCTCTTGGTCTATATAAATTATGATTTAGAAGTCAACGAGGTTCCCTTTGACGAAGTTCAGGCCCACCATTGGACATGATCCTGAAGCGGTTCTATCCACCCTCAATCCTTAAACCCTATTTCCTTACATAATATTGTCCTCTGTCCTCACAGAGTAGTCACTTTCCAAGTGTGTCACATTAATTTCAGACTGAAGAAACGATCAATCCAGAAAATGGTTTCTGTGCTCCATCAGTCACTAAATAAAGTGACTTCCTTTGGGCTGAGGGACTGAGGTACAGTTCTGACAGGACTGTAGGTTTTTGCTTCACCATTATGGCCAGACCAACTCTGCTGCACACCTGCTATGTAATCTAGCATGTTTAGGAGATCTTATTTGTGTGGTAATGTGACCAGACCAACTGTCCACTTAGTTACATGTAGTGTCAAGGTATGGAGCCTTACTCCCACGCCACCACCATGGCATGAAACACAGATACAAGTGAACTTGAATATGAGCCATCTGATCTGAAAACTACCTGATATATGTTGATATTGGTTTAAATATTTGTTGTGTATAATGCTGTTCAAATGTTGGAAGTTTGTTTGTTTGTTTGTTTGTTTGTTTGTTTGTTTTTTATTTATTTATGGTGTATTGTTTATTTAATGATGCTGTCAGTAGCTCACAAACTTAATGACCTGTACTCATCACCAAATATTATTCGGGTAATCAAATTGAGAAGAATGAGATGGGCGGGGCATGTAGCACGTATGGGGGAAAAGAGAGGTGCAGACAGGATTTTAGTGGGGAGACCTGAGGAAAGGTGACAACTTGGGAGACCCAGGCGTAGATGGGAGGATAATATTAAAATGGATCTTCAAGACGTGGGATGGTGGGCATGGACTGGATTGAGCTGGCTGAGGATAGGGACAGGTGGCGGGCTCTTGTGAATGCGGTAATGAACCTCGATGTTCCAAAAAATGCGGGGAATTTCTTGACTAGCTGAGAAACTGTTAGCTTCTTAAGAAAGCCTCTGCTCCATGGAGTTAATTAGTTAGTCAGTCAGTCAGTCAGTCAGTCAGTAGCTCACACCAGGGCTGCACAAATTTTCCAAAAATGTAGGAGCCATCTCAAAATTTTAGGCACCAGATGGGTATCATGAAGCAATTTCCATACTGAGGATCTACAGACATTAAGTGCCACCATACAAAATTTAGCCACCACAGTGGCCTCGCACCTGAGATTTGTGCATTCCTAGCTCGGACAACATAATGTAAAATGGTAGGATGACTGATGAATAGTGAATTGGAAAGGGTGCGGAAGGAAGCAGTCATGATCTAATCTAAGATCCCATTCCAGCATTTGCCTGTTGGGAACTGATGAAACTTATGTTAACATGACCAGTGTCAGGGCAGAGATGTTGACCTACCAGCAGGAGGGTTGACAGCTGCACCATGACTTGGCAGGCAAGGAAGTGTTGGGTTTAGAAATATTGGGCTGTCAGCCACAGAAGTTATAAAAGAACGATTTCAGAGATGAAACACAGCGACATGAACATCCCATTATGCATAAATTGTATTCTCTTTGTGCAAATAAGTGAGTTCATGATTTGCATTACAGGCAAGTACTGGAACGTGGCGTGGCACAAAAGTTGCCTGCACGTAAGATGAAGTCACTTTTTGCCAAGTTTTTGCAATTTGAGGAGCATCATGGTACACCTGAGGGTGTGGAGCAGGTGCGTCAGATGGCTCTACGTTATGTGGAAGCAGTAGCTGGTCAAGTGGATGATGATGAATGAAGTTTGGTAAGTTAATGTGTCTGTTTGTTTGTGTGTTTTGTTAAGGTGGTGTTCTGTTGCTGAATGCTGTCTCCTTTCATTTCTGTTGACAATATTAGTACAGGACTGATGCCCCAAATTTGCCTATGAATCTAGTTTAAATGTGATGGAATTTGGGTGGGATGTTTGATTTCTTGTATGTGAGAACTACTGAGTTCAGACTTTGGTTTTCTTACAGGATATCACTCACTGAGCTTTTGGTAACTTTCCTTATTCTGTACAAGTGAAAGCTGAAATATTCCTTACAGTAGGTCTCCACCACCAAATCCTGAATCTGAAGTTAGTATAAAATGTAGAAGCATATTTGTATGTTAAACATGCTGAATATGAGAGTTAAATTAGTTGCTTGTATCAGACTGGATTTATGTAGTGAAAACTGTGGGCAGAAATATGCCCCTTTTTTTGTGCGATTATTAATTTGTAATATCCTGTGGTCTCTCTTTACTCTCAGAAGCATTTGTAGAAAGCAGTCAAGCATACGTTGTTGCTAAAACTACTGTTAGGGAACAGTTATGCCGAAGGCATGTTCCTAGTGACTAATAACAAGTCATACACAGAGTTAAGACTTTCTTGGGGGACTGTATTTTAATATTTGGCACAAAATCTTCTCTTTTGATGCTGGGGATTTTATTAGGTTAAGGAAGCAAAATTCTAAATGTAGCCATTCGTATACTGTGTCTGTTCATTACATTACATTACGTTACATTACTGCTTCTGAAATTTTGAGACATCTTTTTCTTTCTTGTGGGGCCGCGGTGGCGCAGTTGGTTGAGGCACTGCGCTACAAACCGGCAGGTCGCAGGTTCGATTCCCGATGGTGTCAGTCGATTTTTCATTGACATAATCCTGTCGGTCGCACTATGGCCCTGGGGTCGACTCAGCCTCTAACAGAAATGAGTACCAGGAATATTTCCTGGGGAGTAAACGCGGCCGGTGCGTAGGGCTGACAACCTTACCACCTTCATGTGCCGATTGTCTAGAAATCTGGGAGCCTCAACCTCCTGGAACCCTCGGGGCCTGTCCAGGCCTGTAATGGGACTGCCCCCCCCCCCCCCCCCCCTTTCTTGTCATCACTTCATTGCATTTCTTGATATGAAATTGAGGTTTTGATTATGCTAAGGGTTGCACTGTGGTCTTCAGGGTAGAGGTCATTATATTGCTCTGAAACATTGGGAGCTACCAACCAGGCTACATGTAGTAACCCAGAACACTTTGCTATAAAAGTGTGTGTCTTTGTGATTCATCACTTCAGTGCATCTGTTGATGTTTTATCTCGTAATTACATTGTCTCTGTATTTCATAGAGTTTGTGCTGTGCTGTTTTTAAAGAATGATGTACAACCCGTAGGATATGAAATATTGTTTTCCATAATTCTGGGCACATATATTCAGCGTTTTTAGATTTATCCTAATTTCAGACATCTTTGACAGGACTAGACACTACCTTTGAATTCAGCCTGCGAGCAGTCAACATTGAGACGGAAAAACAACAAAGTATATGTGTTGTGAGTGCATGGTGTGAAGCTGAACTGAAATTTGTAGCTACAAATAAATATGAATTTTAAATCTAAACTGTCTTTTTCTTGAATCAGAATCTTTTGTTCCAAAATTGTAATGACAAGCTTCTTGATATATGGCCAATTTCCTGTATTTTATTTTAACACAGTTTCTTCCTTCACCACACATTTGTACCTTGCTGGATTTCCTCATTCCTTGTCACAGTCTTCTGGAATAGCAGGGGTCCACATGACCACTGCTTCCAGTATTCATGCCATTCGATAAACAACAGTCTGCTCTGCTGGGATGTTATGCTGCGTTGATTGATAGTTACTTATGAACGTTTTGGGACAACCTATGAGTCCCATTTTCAAGGATCGTGCCTTTGACCCCTGAAGATGGGACCAGTAGGTTGTACCGAAACATCAGTAACTATCTACCAATCACCACTGCATAACATCCCAGAAAAGCGAAGACCTCGTTTTTACCATAGTTGAAGCCTGAAATCACAGACAATCATGCTTTGCATGCAGAATAAATTAGCTGCTCTGCCTCAGCACCATGCCGTGGAGGTGAACTTCTTCACACTTGTGACCATGCTTCTATACTGGCTGAACTGTCACAGCTTACTGTGCATCCTGTGTTATGAACATACTATATATGTTGTCTTATGGGCCGTTACTGCTGTGCTACCTGTATGATGTAAGACTCCATTTGTATTCTGTGACAATTGGTTGTAATGTACTTGATGATTTTCTGCAAGATGAGAGAAAGGCTTTCATGGTTACTTGTTTAGTGGTAGTATGATGGTGCTGAATCCTTTTCTTTCATGATACTGTGGAATTTGTTGAGTGTTGATGTACTTCTGGCACTGAGTGTAACGAATACAGTTCTCTGAGTTCTGATACCACGTAGTTTGTTAGGTAGGTGCCAGCGTTCAGACAATCTTTCTGCCTCCATCTTCAGGGCAGAACGTGCTGGTAACATGTTTTTTGGAAACATTTGTACCTGTCACACCCAGGAAGACCATAATCTTAATGTTCACCGCAGTAAGAACCTCACATCTCATATAGAGAATTTATTGATTGGCTGGGTAGCTGTCAGAATCTTCATTGGAAGTGGACTGTTATGCAACTTTGAGCTTATCATGTCCAGTGTGTGAGCTATTACAATTGTAAGAATGTATTGGATGCGGCAGATGTGTGTCAGGTGGAGATAGGAGAGTGGCTGACCCAGAAACCAACTTATGCTGGCCTCATCTCGCAAGACTTGTTTCCTCTCTCTGCAGCTCCAGGCCATCGTTGCCTGTAGGCAAATGTGCCACACCCAGCTATCATATCTGGATGCCTACATTATATGCAGGGCTCAACAAACCCATTCGTCTGCTCATCCTTCATGACTTAAAAATGAAGGCTGAGTGGAAATATCTTTGAATTATTAATATGCTGTCATGCTCAAGTTTTCTCCACAGATGTCAAACATCGGATCGTAAATTGTATGATTGGATGCAACATATGGTAAACTATATATCTTTGTTATTCTGGAATAAGGATCAGTGGTACGGTTTTGAACAGTACCAGACAACGACGGGAGTGAGAATTTTCTATGCTTCAGTCAGTATTGCAGTCTTTACCTTTTCCTAAAAATGTTCATGTCATGTATGTTGCATGAAGTCATGATTTCAATACCCTTCAAGGGCTGCGATGTATAGTGATATATGAATCGGGTTTTTGTCTGTGGGAACTGTCGGAGGTGGGATGCCCCGTATGTTGTAATGGGGTAAGTAGGCCGGTGTGGTGCAGTTACATTGGCATGTGGTTGGTGGGGTTTCTGTTACAGTGAGATGTCTGGTGGTAGAGTTGTGTGATTTGCTGAACTGAGCCAGCATTTGTTGACCCCTGACTGTAGAGACTGTTTTAATTGCCCGCTGCTATATATCTTGTGGTTTAGTTCACTGATGCAGGAATGCAGTAACAAAGCAGATCCTTGTTGGGAAGTACATAGAGGAGAGTCCTTCTGAAGCTAGTTGTTGCATAGCTGCTCGAGATATTACGTACTTTTTACATGGCCAGAAGGTTCATTACTGGGTTCACAAGAGCCCACCAAGTGTGAGGCTCCATACAACATGTTGTTAACTTCAATAATGCTGTCATTATGTGATACGGGATGTGATGCCACATAGTTTGGTAGGTAGGTACCAGCATCTCGGAGGAATGTGCCAAGATGTATGGAATCAACCTCCAAGATGAAGACGGTGTTCGTAGTTACAACCATCAGCACCTCAAATTTCACATTTTATAACATGATGGGGTTTATGGTAAGATCGTAATGACTTGCCCATATTCAGAATTGGAGGGACACCCCTTGTCGGCTGTCTGCGGTTGCCTATGCAGCACTAACCTTCTAAAAAATACAGTTAACTCTATATACCGCCCCTTTGATGTTAAAAACACATCGTGGTATGTGCGCATGTTTGTGGTGGGAACATGCACCATGGTAAGTGCGCATAGCTGGTGTCTCACGTCAGTTGTCTGTGTGTTCACGTTGTCATTTTTACATTCTTTGAAAGGCCGTGAGCACCGAGTTCGTCAGTGCTGAGCTGAGTAACGTACACTAATGATCGGGTTGGGTTCCCCGACACCACGATCGTCAGTTTTCTCTTAATATTTTTGGGCTAAAATGATAATTATTTATGTTTCGTTTCGTAGTCCTTCCTTCTTCTGCCTACTCGCAGTAGGTGTCGAGGTTTCTTTTTTTCACTTGATCACACTCAGACACACCGCAGTCGGTAGGACTCCTCTGGACGAGGGATCGGACCGTCGCAGAGACTTTATTTATGTGAGTATTTTAATTATGGATAGTGTGTTTTGTAACGCACATTAATAAATTAGCGTAAGATATTTGTAATGCTAGTTTGAGGAGCCAAAATACAGGCTACAGCGAACAGAACAACAGTAGGCCTATAGTACAATAAAATATTGTACCGTATTTCGTTGCCCTGCTCCAACACTCTCTTCGCGTTCCTCAATATGCAGGTTGTCCACAGTGCTTTCTTCTTCGACTTTTTTGTTTTCTTCTCACGTTTCATCCTTTTGTCTGTAATTTCTCGTGAGTGGGTTGAACAGCTATGCCTGACCTTCCCTAGTGAAACGCAAAATGTGTTCACAGTACGCCGGCCGTGTGGAAGCTTTCAGAATTGTCTCGAATTTAGACTCGCTAATACGAAATAAATGGTTAGTGATATTTTAGATCGAGTAAGCGAATACGAGGATTTGCTGTTTGTTTTATGCGTAGTTTCTTTATTGCCAGCATCAGTAATTCAGACTACGTAGGAAGATTAAAGAATAATGAATTGGAAAGGATGTGGAAGGAAGCCGTCGTTTTCTAACATTTGGATACTATTCTGGCATTTGCTGGTGTGACACGGCAGTGAACTTATTAGTTTCATCAGAGCAGGAAAATTCTTGCGCTGTTGGGACGCCCCCAGTGGGGTCACCTCATAAAGAAGCAGCAGCCCCGCCTCCCATTTTGACCCCAATTAGGGCTACAGCCCGCGAAACCTCGTATTGCCAATTGGTTCTGTGAACCAGGAAATATTGTCTCGGATGAACGAGCCGAGAACCGACGTGTTTCCCGTTCGCCTCAGCAAACAAGGCTGCCGGGGAACTGTTTGGTTAATGGATGTGGTTAACTTGTTATCGTATGAACCTTTATCCTGCTAATGTGTTGTATATGGTGAGCTGCTAATAATGCCAGCACCGCTAATGTGTAATATTTGGTGACCTACATTTGGCAACGCTGAAAGGAGCCTCTTTGTCTCTCTCTCTCTCTCTGCACAGTGTCTCAACACTGAATCAAACGTGAAAGACGTCCTATGTCATATCTGTGTGCACACACTTACTCGGCTACCAACTAGGTCCTCAAGGGCCCAGTTGGTAGCCGAGTGGTGCTGGCATTATTAGCAGCTCACCGTATATTCCACATTAGCAGGATAAAGGTTAACGTTTTAAAGCCTAGCGGTAACCTTACTAACCACAAGGTTTAACATTCAAAAATACTAAATGTTGCTGACATTGCGTTTATGTATTTTGTACAGATCTCTGAACAAACAGCGACATTCGGCTTATACAACATAAACAGATTGGTTTTTATAAGTGGAGAGTGCTTACTGCTCTGTACGCACTGAGTCCTTGTATAAAACAGAGTACGTCCCGTGTTTAAAGGGTTAATGAACTGACGAACGTGATGCCGGGCGGTTGGCGGCGGCAGATTCCTCCGTAACATGGGTACCTGTATGATAAACTGCACGGCGTCATGTCGCAGCAGACTGTAACCTACACACTCCATGCCGTGAAAACCTGACATCTGTACCAGACGAATTTAGATTGTCCTGTCCTTGGTAGTGAATCGGTGCAGTTTCGTAGGTGCGTGCATTTCGAAGAAACCGATTGCCTCCGTCGTCTGAGTACAGAGAAGGCGAAGATGGAGGCAGAAAGTTTTTTCGAAACGTCGGTGACCTGCGAAACTTTAGGGTGTCATAATGCAGAAGAATATAACAAAATGCACCTCCGGAGGAACTTCATATTCCACGTAAGTGACCAGCTGTCGTGTCTAGCATCTTATTAGGTACATGAGTATCGAATCTTATAGGCATGCTTTCGTGTTAATTACGCCAGTGTTCAGTCGTACGGTTTTCTACCTGCCTTACTGATTACTGTACCTGACGTACCCAACGCCTTAACTTAGACTAGCCAACTAACTCGGTCCCTTATGCAATGGCTGGAACATTTCCTTCTGCTCGCTCTCCATGGATTAGGGTCCTTGAGAAGCTAACGGTTTTTGAGCTAGTAGAGAAATTCTCTGCGTCTTGTGGAACCCGAAGGTTCATTACCGTGTTCACAGCAACCCGCCACTTGTCCCTGTCCTGAGCCAGATTAATCCAGTCCACGTTGTTCCATATTATTTCTATAAGACTGGCATATCTACTTGTAAGGTATTGGGGTTCCCATTGCTATAAATGTTAATATATTACGATCGTATAGGATGTGATGCCGTGCAGTTTTGTAGATAGCTAGTAACTTGCCCGCGTACATATTCAGTGCAGAATAGGTGGTTACTCCGCAGACGGAGGCAGCAAGTTGTTCTGAAACATCGGTGCCTGCCCACAACATTACGTGGTGTCAGATGTCTGAAATATCTGCCTGACGGTCATCAGGAACGCAGTTTGTGCGCCCCCCCCCCCCCCCAGGTACAGAGCCACTGTTTGTTAGCCCTGTCACCAGGCATGTGACGCCCTGAAATATTTTACGCCTGGACGACGCTGCGGTGTTTTACAGATCTGCGTAATTACTGGGCCCTCTCGTTCACTTCCTTTTCGAGTAGTCTAATGGTCTGCTGTACAGAAGTGCCATCACCGTACAGTGACCTCCGTAATTTTCTTGTTTAAACATTACAAGGAGCAAAATTCACCCAAACTCCTCGACGCCCAGCATCTGCCCTACGGTCAGCAGCTTGCCACATGCCTTTGACAGTTAGTCCAATGCAGAGTTCCGCGGTCCCACCCGGGGGACAGAGGTGGGAGTCGGTCGCGACAGACTTCCTTCTGCCTCCAGACAGCCGAAATGTAACTGTAAATGTTAATTTTACAGCTTACATACGATTTCATATCTCTGTATTTTTTAATAAGGATATCCATTTGTCTTTGTAATCTCTTGCTATATTTGTATCACGTACCATGCTATGAACTTGCCCGGTTCCTTACCACCACCACACAGTGGCGTGTGGGAGCATGGGTGTAACGTTCCACGCATTCTGCATCACCCCTTGAATAATTTATCCCCGGTACCCATTAGATCGGGGCACGCGGTAGCGCAGTTGGTTGAGGCACTGCGCTACAAGTCGGCTGGTCGCGGGCTCGATTCCCCATGGTGTCACTGGAATTCTTCATTGGGGGTGGCCCTGGGGTCGACTCAGCCTCTAACAGAAATGAGAACCAGGAATATTTCATGGGGAGGTAAAGGCGGCCGGTGCGTAGGGCTGACAACCTTACCACCTTCATGTGCCGACTGTCTTGAAATCGGGGAGCCTCAACCTCCTGGAACCCTCACGGCCTGTCCAGGCCTGTGACGGGATTGCTTTGCCTTTTTACCCATTAGATGGAAGTCCGTGTGGGCCGCAGATTCGGTGTGGACGAACAGCTTTTGTTGAAGTTACGACCTTTGTAGTGGTTTTTAGCGCCAAATTGTTTTTGTTAAAAACGGGACATCGTTGCATGGGAACAATGGGTAGGTGAAGGAAAACACAGATGTAATTAACATCCAATTAAGTGTACCTGAAACAGTTTTAGGTATGGCGAACAATTTAGGAGACACAGTCGAAATAATAGTTAGTTGCTTTGGTATAAAGTGTAGGCTAATTGACTTTACAACAATGGAATTTTATCTGCAGTATAATAATACAAAGATAAATGAATGCGAAACATGAGGTTCGAATTGTAAATATCACATTGTGTTGTCGGCACAACTGTGTTTTATTGTAATTCAGTTATTTGTGTAGCCAGCCAAGAGTAGTGAGATGATTAGTACCATAGTGATTATATTTAAACAGTATATGTAATTGAACGACAAAAAAATTATTGACGTGCAGGTAAGAAAACCTAATGTTTTCAATTGGAACCACATCATATAACACAGTGGGATGCAAACAGTAAAACATAGGAAACATCAAGGACGGTTGCAACAATGGGAGACACCTGTGAATTGTTTTAAGTTTTTCTCGCGCGAAGGCATTATGCGGAATTTTTGTTGCTTAAACCCCCTAATCTCACGAAGAACAATTAAAAATTAATATTCTGAGCCCCTGATTCCTTCCAGCACGCGTGTTTTAACGTCTTGTCGCAAGAGTTCAGTGCTGTGCGTCTAAATCAAAACAGAGGCATCGCCATTTCATCACGAATACAGCCACCTTCGGGCTATAACTAAAGTAGGCCATGGGAGCGTAGAAGTAGGACTGGCGCTCGGGCTCATGCTGCCAGAGATCACTAAATTAATTACAACAATCAGCTGTTCTCTTCTAGGTCCGTACTGAATCGTGATGAGTTTGTTTTTAGATTACGTCTGTGGTCTTATGACCATAGCGTAGACTCTCACGTAAAGGCGACTGAAGTTGAGGAATGCAAAAGAAACTAGAAGGCGACCATGAAGCCTTAGCAGCCGGTGTAACTACAGGCGAACAGGAATAAGATGGAACGCGGCGCAACCGTTATAAAATTACACCGTGAGGAGCGCCATAATTTGTATTGTTTGCCTAATATTGTTACAGTAAATAAATGAAGGGGATTAGATGGGCGTGACTTGTAGTACGCATGGGGAAACAACATTTTGATTATGAAACTGCAGGCTGAAGGACTTGGGCAGGGAGCCTTCGCCATGACTGGGTTGATGCCACAGTGGTTCTGGCATCAACCCAGTATCGTACCTAGTGAGCCTTTTTGCCCGTAGTAAAGCGGCCGGAGCATGAAGCTAACTACTGAATGCCAAGGTTAAGATGCATTGAGCTTTACAATGTCTTAGACGGATGAACACTTGCACTCTTACCCTCACTGCATCTCATTTGACGCGAAGCGAGACATTTTTAAGAGTTTATTCGTGTGCAGGAGACTCCGGGTTCGAAGCTCAGCCTGCAGAGTGGTTATTCTGATGGAGGTACGGACGCTACACGACTTACACGACGGTTACGTTCCGGAATGGGCAGCGCAAGTCGGGGTTGAGCGTACACATGGCCACCTACAAGTGTAGGTCTGTGTACAAGGAGTCAAACTGAAATTCGCACTCCAACACACTAAAACCTGATCGCAGCATGACCGCCCCACCACTTGTGTTATCGCCCAGCAGTATTCTTTCGCCAACTTTGTCACATTGCGCTTGTCCCCAAGGATAAACTCGCCGCACGTTTAAAAATATTATTTCAATTCCCAACTTGGCGCAGTTGGTTGAGGCACTGCGCTACAAACCGGCAGGTCGCGGGTTCGATTCCCGGTGTTGTCATTGGAATTTTTCATTGGCATAATCCTTCTGGCCGCACTGTGACCCTGGGGTCGACTCAGCCTCTAACAGAAATGAGTACCAGGAATATTTACTGGCGGGTAAAGGCGGCCGGTGTGTAGGGCTGACAACCTTACCACCTTCATGTGCCGATTGTCTAGAAATCTGGGAGCCTCAACCTCCTGGAACACTAAGGGCCTGTCCAGGCCTGTAATGGGACTGCTTTACCTTTAATTGTTGTGTCATCTTCCTGTGTACGCCTATGTTTTCCAAGTGATATCTCTCATTCATGTATCACGCAGTTGAATAATTGTCGTTAAACTATCAGAAATCTCTGTCGAGCTATGGAGAGCGGTCTTGCACTTGGACTTGAAATCCCTCCCTCACCCGAGGCATGCTCACCAGACCAACTGTTACGCAACCCAGGGAGTTCCTCACAGCCGCAGTCATTGGCCCGTCTCTACAGGTTCATTGAACCTCGTCTTCTTATTGGTCCATAATCTTTACTGCACTTGAATTCAGCACACACAAAGTATGAGAGTACTTGAGTCGTTTAATGTGTAGGGAAGATAGGAGGGGAAGAGCTTCCGCATCTGTACCTGTCGCATGGAATGCTGCCAGTGCTTCTTCAGGCGCCGTGAGAGCCACATGGCGAGTGCTGCGTGTTGGTGTTAACGACAACATTACCAGTTAGTGTTGTGACAGGTTTAACAGACGTGACGTTTTGCTGGAGTGTGGATATTCTTACACAAGTGACATTCTTTTTTGACAGACTCTTTACCAGATTGTATTAGAATAACAGTCGGCAGCAGCGAATATTCCAACGGACGTGATATTTTTACACTCTGTATCTCGCTAACTGGCAGACAGCAGTAAAAACATAACTTCTACAAGCGAATATTCTTACACATTAAATACTCTGTGTAATAGTATCTGGCACATAGTACTATTGTATTAAATAGACAAGTGGATTCTTGTGGAACCGACGTATTCATGACAACCGACTATGAAATTATCAGTGATAGTGACAATACTGCAATAATAAGCTTTCCGATTAAGCATCGTTAAAGGAGGGACATTCTATATCAATATCTACGAGAGTATCAGTGAAAATTCTAGCAGAAGTGACATTCTGTGTACCTCAATATCGGGCAGAATATCGTTTAAAACTTTTACAGAAGTGGCGTTCTGTGTAACCCATCTGTTTGATAGTATTAGATATCGACTCGTCCTCTATTTGTGTCCACGTATGTGTATATGATCAAACACGACAGGACAATTTAATGTATAGTATTAAACTCAGTTATAAAAGTATATATGAAGACAAAACATAAGATGTCTTGTGTATTGCATTTCAACTTGAGGTCACAGGGAATAAGAAACAATATTTTTTCTAGTAAGAAAGCATTACGTTGCACCCGTCTCCAGCGTGCTGCATGATTTGTGACAATTTTGGCGCAAGAAATAATTGATGTGACTGCATATTCGTATATTAAGACACGTTTAGAAAGTTTTGACATAGGAACGAAAGCGACCCATAGTGAAATTCACTGCCTGCTAAATCTGCCAGTCTGAACATCTGTCAGTGAGAGGAGCGCTGAGGAGTTGGTTGGGCATGCTATTGGTATTCAAACACACACCTGTCGAGTTAAACAAGTGGCAGGATGATGAACCGATTAGACAAGTATTACGAGGCACATCCTCAACAACTGATGCGTCGAACACACAACAACATGCTGATGCTTCCCCCACCCCCTCTCGTGGATAATTCATCCCCTGGGGTCACCCAATCCCGCACGTCAACTTGGACAACGTATCACAGCGGAAAATCCTCTTCTGGCAACAATGGATTTTCTGTTTTGGAACGTGGGGAACGTATAAAACCAGAACGTTCAAACAAACGCAATAACGTTCAAAAAATGCAGTGGAGAAGTTCACGGTGGGTCAACGGTTTTCCATGTGCCACCTCCGGCGACGAAGATTTTGATAATCGTATTAGTTCCATGACAATTGCCGACGTAAGCCCACGCTTTGCTGTCAAAAGAATTATACTCCTGTATGAGAACTTCCAGTACAGAGAAGCTGCTAATTTCATAAACCGACTGAGCCACGGGACTTTCAAAGTGATTCTCAACGATTTGCCTATTGATTTGTTTGTCGAGTCAATGCCTCACAGTCTGTCGATCCTTGAAGCCTTGTACGCCAAAGTATTTCTGTCCGATGGACTCAACTTCAGTATGAAATTACTGCGTCCGGAAGGTGTCATCATGCAAATGGTCAAATTCTTTTCAAATCAGGAACCAATTGATAAAACCGGCGACAAAAACTGGGAGCTGTGTGGACCGTTTATTTGCAGCTGCAAGAAGTTGCTGAAAGTTATAGTCCTGTCAGATCCTAAAATCAAAAAGGTTCTGCAGCAGAGACGCAAGACACTTGATAAAGCTATTGAAGGCTTGGGACAGCACGGGCTTGTAGGCACCACGGACGAAACACTCATGAATTTACACGATGCCCTCAAAATGGAATTCCAGAGGGTTGTGGAGACGTACAAGGGGGCTCTGCAGAAGCTGGAAGATCTGTCCTTGGCCAGCAATAAGAGCGGAGTGACACGGGGCCCGGCGCCTGTCCAGGCGTCGCATCAGCGCCAGTTGTCTCTACGTCAGTCCGAGATACAGGAGCGCCTTATTAAGAACAAGACATTGCTGAATGTGGTGGAACCGACGCTGGGCAACCACTCGCTGGATATCCTCCTGGGGATCCTGCAGAGACGCATAGAGTTCGACAAGGATGTCCTGTTCCAGTTTACACAACTGCGCAAAGAGATGAAAGACTTGGTGGAAGGCAACGCGGTCGTAGCACCAATTCTGATGAGATTCTCTCACGGATGTGACCAGGTAGGACAGGCTATTTGTTGCTTCTCGAGGCACGTTTTTACTCTTCTAGGATTCAAACAGGGCGGCGCCGAGAGACACTGTGATGTTGCGAGGTCTTCCGCTTGAATTAGACTATCAAGTATTGTAATGCAGACAGTCGTTGAGTCCGTGTTGCGAAATGGCAACACTGTGTACAGGTCCGCCATTCTAGTTTGAATTGATTAAAGTCGTTCAGGGTAGCTAAGTCAATGGAGGAACTTTTCGCGAGCTGGAGGACCGCATTTCGTGTCCCGCTAGAGATACGAATTTCCTTCTTTCTCAGAGCTGTGTTCAGACCGACTGTGGGGTCTACCCAACCTCCTGTCCACTGCCTGCCCAGAGGGGGTAAAGAGGCCGGAGCTTCTAGAGGACCATTCACCTCCGTCTATGCCGATGTTAAGAATGCGTAGAGCAATAGGGCCGCTTCCTTGCACGTTTTTGTGGTGTTGTGCTTGATTGGGCACGTGGGACAGCTTTTGGAGTTACTATCTGGTTTGTGTTTTTGAAATACCATCACTCATCTTCCCGTTACTTCGATCCTGCTAGGTTCATATATTCTCCTCAATGCTCTGTTCTCTTGCATATCGGATACGAAGTGCCACACCAATTAAAAGCGGGTAAAATTATAGTTCCGTTCCGCAGTCCTTCCCTCTTCTACCTGCTCACAGCAGGTGTCGAGGTTGTTTATTTTCACTTGATCACACTCAGGCACACACCGCAGTCGGTAGGACTCCTCTGGACGAGGGATCGGCCCGTCGCAGAGACCTCTACCTGACAACACAAACACTCACAAGAGACAAACATCCGTGCCCCCGGTGGGATTCGAACCCACGATCCCAGCAAGCGCTCGGCCGCAGACCTACGCCTTAGACCGCGCGGCCACTGGGATCGGCTCAAATTGTATTTCCGCACGTATATGTTAACCTTTTAAAGCCTAGCGGTAACTTTACGTACCACCAGGTTTAACATTAAAAAATTCTACGTGGTGCCCACATTGCGTTTATGTGTTTTGTACGGATCTCAGAACAAACAGCAACTTTTGCCTTATAAAACATTAAGAGACTGGTTTTTATAACCGAAGTGTAGAGTGTTTACAGCGCGGTACGCACTGAGTCCTTATATAAAACAGATACGCTTCGTCTTTAAAGGGTTAATATTTTCTTCTGTGGCGCAACAGCCCAACTCGGGCATAGGCCGCCTCTTTTTGAGGTTTCTAGATCACACGCGACTGGACACGCATACCCGGTAGAACGTCTCTGAACGAGTGAGCAGCCCGTCGCAGAGGCCGCTACCTACACAACACACAACAAAGACAAGAGCACGACATACATGCCCTCAGCGAGATTCGAACCCGCGATTCCAGCAATAGGCGGCCGCAGACCCACGCCTTAGACCGCGCGGCTGTCGGGATCGGCGTAGTTTAATATTGTGTTACGGTAAAGAGATGATGCTTGCTTTGTACGTACATTGTGCCTGAGGCAGTTGTGAAACAAAAGGAACATTTGCATGTGGCGAAATATTTATTACAAGGAGAAAACAAGTTAACTTTTCATAACCATAAATGTCTGCGCTTTTTCTATTGTTACCATGTTTCAAGACGGGCGCCGTTCTTAGTTCGACACACGTACGTACGTGCTGTTGCGAGTCGTGTGTTCTGGACAGGTGCGTAAACGCGGTCGCCGAGCTGGAAACCTGCAGCTGTTTCAATGTAGCTGCCTTTATCGCGTGTGTTTTCTCTTTATTTCGCCATCCTTTCGTCATTTCGCCAAGAATTCGCCGTGCATAATTGGCACCCAATGCACACTAATTGCCTTCCGAAGTCGATTCATCGTTGTTAAATGACATACACGACACATTATTTATTAAAATCCAACTAAATACTCTGATTGGTTTACACACACGTTATTATTTACATTACCGTATCTCCAACAAGGAGTAAAAGAATGTGTATAAACTAAGCAGTGAATTCAGCCGAACTGTAACAAGCAGTAACACACTACACTACACTACACTACACTACACTACACTACACTACACTACACTACACTAAACTACACTACACTACACCACACGGACGGGGCACAACTTGCAAGCTACACAACACAGTTTATTCCTGTCCTTTGCAATGCACGGTCGGGAGTTGTTTGTCCACGTATTTAATTAAATATGCCCGTCCCAGTGGCCGCACGGTCTAAGGCGTGGGTCTGTGGCCGAGCGTTTGCTGGGATCGTGGGTTCGAATCCCACCGCGGGTATGGATTTT
Organism: Coptotermes formosanus; assembly: GCA_013340265.1. Classification (NCBI taxonomy): domain Eukaryota; kingdom Metazoa; phylum Arthropoda; class Insecta; order Blattodea; family Rhinotermitidae; genus Coptotermes; species Coptotermes formosanus. The sequence goes on from BLKM01000294.1 coordinate 1,378,839, forward strand.
TTTTCTCTTGTACAGTGTTTGTGTTGTCGGGTAGAGGTCTCTGCGACGGGCTGATCCCTGGTCCAGAGGAGTCCTTCCGACTGTGGTGTGTGTCTGAGTGTGATCAAGTGAAAATAGAAACAACCTCGACACCTGCTGTTAGCAGGTAGAAGTGGGAAGGACCGCGATTTATTTAAATATACACTTGATAAAAACGTGTTTGAAATTAGAGTTTTGGATCTTAATAAGGATAATATTTCAATCGTATGCGCATGCGTCGTACATAAGCAGTTTTGATCATGTATATGCATTTCGAATTAAGCTTCATGCTGGCTAGTTCTTATACGTATATAAAGGTAACGGTCACCCCGTAACGTACCATTGTAGGTAGATGGGAGAATAAAGTTATAGCTCTACCTATGCTTAAACCTCGTAGTTAGATAGAGGTGGGTGGTCAGCCCCACTCTCCGGCCGTTTTACCCCCGGGAAAGAGACCCTGTGCCTATTTTACAGGAGGCTGTAAGGATATGAAACAAGGTTAAATACGCCAGACAGACAGCGTTGTGTACATTCCGCCAAACGTGTCGTGGGAGTCGGTTTACGGGTTCCGGAGACCAGACGTGTTGACACACAGTGTATCTCAGTATGCGTGTGTGTTATGCACTCTGCGCAGTGAGTACTTTCAAAGCCCTGGCAGCTCTGTGTGCCTTACAGCTTAACTAGGTAAAGCACAATGAATAATACAATCACCGGCCGCTTTAACCCTTTAAAGACGAAGCGTATCTGTTTTATATAAGGACTCAGTGCGTACCGCGCTGTAAACACTCTCCACTTCGGTTATAAAAACCAGTCTCTTAATGTTTTATAAGGCAAAAGTTGCTGTTTGTTCTGAGATCCGTACAAAACACATAAACGCAATGTGGGCACCACGTAGAATTTTTTATTGTTAAACCTGGTGGTACGTAAAGTTACCGCTAGGCTTTAAAAGGTTAACGTACGAACTCTGCGTTTTGCCCACTTAATGTTTACATGTTTATGGTTCTCAGAATTAAGACCGAACATTTTCAAAAATTACATCAACTGGTTGGTCTTCGTGAAGGAGCTGGGCTTATTCTCTGTGAGGTAGGAACTGAAATATTGAATATTAGTTAGATGAGCTTCTTGCTTCATGCGGTTAAACGTGATGCTTGTGTTCCTCATTTGTCTCAACGTGAGGGGTCTGTGTCAAGTGTTCGGCCGGTTGCGTTAACTCAGTAACAGGAGAACGTTACGACGCGCGGGAACTGCGTTAATGTGGAAAAAATGGCTATCCTCCATTCTGATCGCGGGTGGGGTCCGGCCGCGAAGCATTTAGGAATTCATGTTATTTCCGTCACAGTTGAAGCAATGTACTGTTTGTGCGAGCCGCAGAATGATCTTTGAGTCGTGTTGTTGGTCGTTATTGTAGTTTGTTCTTCTCTTTTAATTCCGTGCATTCTTTTGTTTACGATTTTTTTTTATTCAGCGACGCTTTCCCTGGCTGAGCAGCCAAAATGGTACAGCGGTTAGTGAATAATGGATTGGAAAGGATGTAACAGGGGGCGGTCACTGCCTAATTGAAGGTGCTGTCACGAAATTTATTTGCCTAGTGTGACTGTGGGAAATTGCGGGAAACATGAGTGAAGGTAGTCGGTTTCCTGACCGAGATTTGAATTTGAAACCTCCTGAATGCGAAACAGGACTGCTGTGACAGTGACTTCCCATGCTGTTCGCAGCTGTATTAGCTTCTTATTAACGTAGTCTTCCCAGCTCAACTTTAATGTACTGAAATCTTCAAACGGCGTGTGGTGTCAGTCCACCCAGTGCCGCGTGTGTTTGTAACCCTCAGTCTGTTTGGGATTCCGAAGGGACAAAACAGGGTAACATTTGAGGTCTGTTATTTTCAAGGCATTTACGTCACGACAGGTATCTTGTAAGAGCTAGAAAAGTAAGTGTGACTGCCTGCGGTTATGGTCGTCCGCCGCTGTAAAGAAACCCACTCGTCCATTAGCATATTGCTTGAAGCTGGCCAGTTAACGGGTCCCGTTGTTACGCTGTTTGGCCTTTCTTATACACGTGAGGATGAGGACGTTAAAAGGGAACTGACCAGGAAAGAATGTATCGTTATTTATTTAAACTACTTGTAACTCGTTTCCTTTTTTTCACTTTGTTTTCACCGTGCATTTCACTCATGACAGCAATATTCACCAACAAATTACTCAATACACAATATCCCGACATGTTTCGATGCTTCATTGCATCATCTTCAGGGACATATTGTCACTTACGTCACAAGACACTCGTCGCTTACACAGTAAAATAGCTAAAATAGTGTCATATTGAAGGCTTGATAAAATCTTTATAGTAACACATTTGATAAGTTGATATTAACCTTTTAAAGCCTAGCGGTAACTTTACGTACCGCCAGGTTTAACATTAAAAAATTCTACGTGGTGCCCACATTGCGTTTATGTGTTTTGTACGGATCTCAGAACAAACAGCAACTTTTGCCTTATAAAACATTAAGAGACTGGTTTTTATAACCGAAGGGGAGAGTGTTTACAGCGCGGTACGCACTGAGTCCTTATATAAAACAGATACGCTTCGTCTTTAAAGGGTTAAAAGCATAAAAGTTTTAAAATCCAATTATTTATCACATACACAGTTGAATAGTCATACTATAGTTGTGCAATCGTCTATTCATGGAGTAATGCGGGTCCAAAAACAATCGGAAGATGGTGTTGCGTGTCTGTTGGAGTCGTCTGTTTTGTGTGCTTGTTGTGTGTCCGGAACATGTCGGGATGGTGTGTTTGAGCAACAATCAAATTATATACTGGTGCCTTTGTTGGTGAATATTGCTGTCATACTTGCAACTCTGTCTTTACGGAAGTCATTTACTGAAGGACGCGGACGTTCAGTTTTCTTCTTACTAGGCTATAGAGAAGGTGAGTTGAGGCTGTTTACTGTTGTCATTATAACGCACTCCGTTTTGACCTTCATGTACGTTTCCTGCTGAACGTGCTGTGGCAGCAGCAGTGCCGCTACGGCTTCCAAACTGCGTGGCCACGTGTGTTTAACAAAGCCACATGACACTGCAGATATTACAGTGTATATTCTTCTTCCTGTTTGATTTAAACGCACACAATACCCAGCATATTTTCATTACAGCCCCACAGTTTGTACCAGGCTGACGAAGTGGCTTGTCGTCAGTAGCCTGAAGTGGCTGGCTGTTACCTGGATGACCTCTATTTCATTCCCGGCAGGGACAGTGAATTATCTCTTTCCCACCAAAGTTACACTGAATCTGGGTCCCACTCAGCTTCCTACCCAGTGGGGCACGGGGACTCTTTACCAGGGGATAAAGGGATGGTGGTGAAAATGTTGCTGCTGAGTCAAGTATGTGTAGATTTACACCTCCAGCACCCCCCTCCCCTGTAAATCTTCGTGGCGTGGTCATTAAACACAGGCGTATCTTTGATCCCTTTTAACATTCTTTAGTTTCTCAAAACGTAACAAACAGGCTTGTGAGATCATAGCTGTGTGTGTGCGCGTACGTGCGTGCGCGCGCGCGCGTTTCATTCCAACTTCCAAACCAGCTGATCTATCGATTTTCATGGTACTTGGTACGAAAGTTATGCAATTGGACGAAACCCCAGCGCTGTTCCCTTTAACTTCCTACAGTCATTAATAACAACATGTCGGACGCGCGATTTTTTTAGGCGGAAGCGACAAAGCGCCATTTAGTGTAGAATCTTAAAATGGTGTACGGTAGATACGTTAGAAAAATATACAACTTCCCTCAGTGTAATATTTCTGTAGAACATAACACAACAACATAACGGGCATGAGAACATTTGCTTTAGCATGCAGTTTTATGGCGATATATAAAAAATCATAGGCATGCCTACGTATTATGTATGAAATAGTCTATGTGGGTAAAAAATTACAAACATGTGGACGATACGAAATTTTGAGGCTAACTGGATTGATCAAATCTTGCGTTGGAACTGCCTTCTAAGACATGTTATTGAAGGAAAGATAGAAGGGCGGGGAGACGAGGAAGAAGACGTAAGCAGCTACTGGAAGACCTTAAGCAAAAGAGAGTATAGGGCTACTGGAAATTGAAAGAGGAAGCACTAGATCGCATTCTATGGAGAACTCGCTTTGGAAGAGGCTGTGGACCTCTCGTAAGACAGGCTGCGTGACAAAACGAACACATGGGTCTATGCTGTAGTCAAGTGGGCAGTTGTTCATGTAATTGAAATGAAACTGCAGTAGTACTGTAAATGGATGTAACAGGAAAGCAGGCTATATGATTTTAGGTACACACTTACTTGTACTTATTTTATAATCTTAGGAATATAGCGACGGGAATTTGGATTCGGAATGAAGTGTTGGTGGCTTGTTTCAACGTATAATCCAAACATTTGCCTTGAGGAACCGCTAGAAGCCATGACAGTGCCCAGGCATGTTGGTTATTTCTTGGTCTGAGACATGAAGCGTCTGTCCGTCCAGTACAACGCGTAAATGCTAACCACTCCACACAGATTGACAGCAAGTGTTAGAACTGGATAGCAAGCACTCCCGGGAGTTCATTCTCTTTTAATGCTTTATATTGCTCAATGAGTGTATTTATTTCCTTCGCGATTAAATGTTTTACAGCGATTTTTGCTTTTACCTTGAACCATTTCCAGCCAAAATCCCATGTCTGTGATTTTTTAGACGTCACAAAATTAATGCATTGACCTCGTTTTCACCGCCTTTTAATGTGAGTCCATAGGCCTATATTGACTACCGGAAACAGGAAACGTAACGATGAGAAAGAGAGATGGCTGTCTCATTCGGTTTGATTAAGAGGCAGGGATGTGCTTGTTCTTATTCCGGCTGTCGATTAGAAAGTCTGTAGTCTTTCCATTTCATGTTGTGATTCCCACCTATTTCCATATGAATTAATGATCTTGTCTGTGTTTGTAAACGGAAAAGAATTAAAAAGCGTGTCTGTGTTATCCAGCATCAGACCTATTGTCTTGAGGCGTCTACTTTATTATTTTCTTCGATCAGCAATAAGTAAGATGGTGGACAGGCAGGTATTATTGTGTGTGCTACTTGAAGTGTTTACATCTCTTCAATACGCTTGCTTTGCACACGCTACATGAAAGAACGCATAATCAGGCGGTATGGTCTCTCTCTGTTCATACACACATCAGCTACTGGTCGCATTTAGATTAAATTTGGTATTGAATTTTATGAGCTAAGGATTTTTCTCTTCGCCACTGTCTTCGTAACGAAATTGCGTCCCATTCTGTCTTATCCTGCCAGTTCCGAGCTTCTTTCTTCAGTATTAAAACATGGGGAATGTCAAGATAACGACCTCCATCTAGTACCATGGTTAAACAAACATGCGTGGAGCCGTACTTCACTTCCCCGTACATTTTCAGTGCGAGTTGTTAGGTATAGGGAAAAACGTACCCTTTGGAGGTTGTGTTTACAGGTATCGAAATGGTTTAATTTTTAGATTAGAGGTTTTCACAGCATGCCAGTAATCTGGCAGGGGAATAGCAGCCTTCCCGAAGGCGTATACTGCAGTACTTACGGTGAAACGTCTCCTGTGCACCTTCGAGGCTTCTCCACATATATCTCTTCTATCTGGAGGCCGAAGACGCGCTGTGGGCTGGTGACATGGGTAGGCCTGCAAGTGTGTGTTCTGGGAACGTGGCTGAAGGCTTCCCAAGAAGTAACGCGACATCACGGCAACACAGCTTTGTCGCTCATAACAAAGACGAAGAAATTAATTTGTTGCTATCGGCTTGTATCACGTAAAAATACAGTATGTGTGCAGGCTTGTGGAAACAAGATATCACGTAACAACACATTAGCTATAGGCGTGTGGAATTACGGTTGTATCACGTAACAATACACGTCCTATAAGGCTCGTGGAAGCGTGATGAGATCACGTAACGATACATCAGTTTTAGGCGTGCGGAATTACAGTGATATCACGTAACAATACACGTCCAGTAAGGCTCGTGGAAGCAAGATGAGATCACGTAACGATACATCAGTTTTAGGCGTGCGGAATTACAGTGATATCACGTAACAATACACGTCCAGTAAGGCTCGTGGAAGCGTGATGAGATCAGGTGACGGTACGTTGTAGAGGCAGGCTACAGGCTCTTTTTCGGGGCTTTCCCACATGTATTTCTCAGTTCCTACACACTGAATCAAAACAAATCCCCGGCGCCTATGAAATCGTACCGTTTCGAGCGTGTATTAAATGAAGGCGTAATTGGGAGGCAGTACGTGCCCGGATGTCATTTCGCGAATTGCACGTAGCGAAGTGTATACGCCAACATTAACCCTTCAAAGACGGAACGTGTCTGTTTTATATAAGGACTCAGTGCGCACCGCGCTGTAAACACTCTCCACTTCGGTTATAAAAACCAGTCTCTTAATGTTTTATAAGGCAAAAGTTGCTGTTTGTTCTGAGATCCGCACAAAACACATAAACGCAATGTGGGCACCACGTAGAATTTTTTAATGTTAAACCTGGCGGTACGTAAAGTTACCGCTAGGCTTTAAAAGGTTAATTTGACTTGTGGCCATATCGGCCTACAGTAACCTTTACTTTACATGAACTTCAAATCAGAGTTTATCACTTTATCACTTTTGCAAACGATCTGATGCGCGCCGTCAAGTATGAATCTCGTTCGTATTCACAACTTCTTTTCAAATAACCTGTTGATTCAGTGCAGGTAACATGTAGGTGGAGGTGAGTGACGGTCAGTTTAACCCTGTAGCCGCATTACCTCGATTAAAGAGCTCCTATACACACTGCGTGAATAGCTGGGTGGACCCCAGAGCCTGTCTGAACACTGTTGTGGTGGCGAAGAAAACACCCCGCAAAATTTTCAGGACACTGCAGTAGTCGGTGGTAGCATTTATCCAATCTAAAATGACTGCATGGCCCCCGTGTTTGTATTCATAATGGTAAATAGTGTAAAGTGTACGAGGCTGGGTGTCCTTAAATACTATGATTTCCATATCAATTGTAACGAAAATTCATCAGTTATTTCATACTTAAATGGGAAGGACAAACAAATGCTTTTGGATGTGACGATACTATAAACCCACATTTGTGTGGAAGTGTTATCCTTTTGTCAGTTTACCCTGTGTACCTTGTTGCCCCGTTCTCCCTGTGTACAATACTTTTATTGTTTGAAACAGCGTGGCTAGAAATGGCTTTTAAATGGAAAGCGCCTTCAGTCAGGTCACAATGTGTACATAATTGTTATCTTTAATTAGAAAAACCAGCTAACTTGAAGTATTGTTGTCTGTAATTAAAAGCATTATTAGTGCTCCATAGTTCTCTGAGAACTGTACACGCCAGTTCCCACCACAGGGCAAATTCTGTGACGTCATTACCCTTATCATCTTTGTGAGCAGTGTTGGTGCTGTAGAGTGCTGAGATTGCGTAGTTCTTCTTAGACGATTTCGGATTTCGACGTCAGTATTGCCTGAAATGTAATGACTTACTGACACCACGAAGCGGAGTTCTTCTTGAGCAGACAGCAGTCAGACAAAGCAGTGTCCCACCTTGTACGGAATCCAAAGATTCGTTGCATTGAAATTTAATTGTAACATTAATATGAAAGTATTCGAAATTTAGCATCTACACATTGTCATTAACTTTGCAAGATTTGCGTACCCAAGTGTTTAGTGATATGCGCCAGTATCAACGTCCGTTATTCGAGACAGTACTTAGCCACTTGCACAAGCGTCCCATCCCCACTTTCTGTTTCCCTCAGACCTTTCTTAATGCTAGACTCTCATTGCTTTTTTGGCCTTTCAATTTGTCCCCGTCAAGAGGTTTCTTTATCAAAATTCCAGGGCATTTGTTGATTCCCCCTTATCAAGCACGTGTCAAACCCTCCCTAACTTTGTTCAATTAACCACCTCACCCTCCTGCATAAAGTGAACGCAAAATGAGGTGGCCGCCTGTCCGTTCGTAGTATTCGTAACTTGTCTATTAATACTGACAATGACGTTGTGCCCTCTCTCGCCCTTCTGAGGGGCGAGTCCTCATAGTTATGCTGCTCCGTGCCCTTCTGTAGGGCGGATTCTCACAGTTCTGCTACCTCATGTCTTTGTGAAGGGCGGCATTTCGTAGTTTCTCTCATTTTGTGATTTTGAATGGCAGGTGCTGACATTTCTGCCGTTTGATGCTCTTCTGAAAGGCAGCTTCTGCCCGGTCTGCTGTCTCATGTGATTGTGCTTTCAATTGACAAGGTGGAGACGACTGGTTATTGGCAAGTCATACTACACCCCCGCTTAGGCCGATAAATTTTTTCGTTAGACGAGCAGTGAATTTTGTGGTTTATTTTACGGTGCTGGCAGGAGGATGATTACTGAGTAATGAATTCGAAAGAATTTGGAACGAAGTGATTGTGTCCTCATCGGGGTGCCCGTAATTTGCCTGGAAGGGCCGAAGAAGACCACGAGAAGCCTTAAAGAGAATAGCAGGTGTACCGGCCGAGTTTCGAAACGGGGACCTCCTTTACAAGTGTATAGGCTTAATACAGTACTAGCCAGCTGGGTTATATAAACGGTGATTTGTGGAAATTACGTACTGAGAATAGGTGTGGAATGCAGAAGAAGGACAGGCAGGGAAGAGACAATCAAAATCATCTTCATGTTTCCCGTTCTCTTCCACGTGCTTCTCTCTTCTCAGTTTCTTCTTGCTTTCTCATACGCCACTGATTCCCTTTGTCTGTACTGTAGTTATGTAACTACTCTGTTACGCCACTGTTTCTTCTGTTGCTGCAATTCTGCTTCGCCAACGTCATCTGCGTCTTATTTTTTCTTTCCCTGCACACTCTTCTTCTTCTTCTTCTTCTTCTTTAGTGACTGCTGCTTTTGTTCTTCTGTCTTCACAGTCAGCTTCTACTGCCGTCCTGTTTCACATTTCGCTTCATATTTACGAAGAAGAAGAAGAACTACTACTACTACTACTACTGCTGCTGCTACTCATAGGCGTACGTACGGGACATATCGGGTTTGCCCAGGCACACCCTAATGTCCGAAATGTGGCTGCGCCTCTTACTTTAATCGTTTGTTACACTGTTCTGGTTTTAAGATATGGATTGTTGTATTTGGTTAAGTTTCAGTTTCTTTAATTTGTTTGCTTAATAAAAATAATGTGCTATGTGACTGAATACTGAGTGAATATTCGCTTTAAAAAGGGGGAAAATAAATGTCCCTGGGTGCACACACCGATGAAATGTGTTGCGCCCCCTTACACCGCTCCCACTACTACTACTACTACTACTACTACTACTACTACCACCACCACCACCATTACTACTACTAATTTTTTTCTTTCTGATTCATTTTTCCTTCAAGCGTGCCCCTGAGTACCACCATTTCCTTTGTTGTGCGACAGGACACCAGTTTACTGTGTACTGGAGTGTCGGTTTGTTACGTGGTGTGGTACCGGTTTGTTACGTGGTGTGGTACCGGTTTGTTACGTGGTGTGGTACCGGTTTGTTTCGTGGTGTGGTACCGGTTTGTTTCGTGGTGTGGTACCGGTTTGTTGCGTGGTGTGGTACCGGTTTGTTGCGTGGTGTGGTACCGGTTTGTTGCGTGGTGTGGTACCGGTTTGTTGCGTGGTGTGGTACCGGTTTGCGTTACGCAGTTCTGTTTTCCATTAAATACAGAATTCACTGTTGCGTTTGCTTGGGATTAAATTTAGGGGTTCAGCTTTCAAGGCGCGGTGGCAACTAGGCAGTATGCGAGTGCTTCATTTCGTTTAACACACAGAAACTGTGAATTCTGCCCACACAGTGTGTTTATGTGTTTCGTACAGTTCTCACAGGAAACGGCGGTTACTTCCCTGAACATCAACTGATTGGTCTCTGTAATGGAGACTTTGTGTGTTTTCTTTGAGGTATAAACTAATTTTTTATGTATGTTTTATACGAGTTTCGTACGTATTTCGAAGTGTTAGCTGCCATCGCATTTTCTTTCTGATGGCAAGAGTAGTTCGCATTCTGAGAGCCGTTCTAGGCCGGTTCCCTTGCTGTATGCAGCTGAATGTAAAACACAATGCCGGGCTGGCATTTCCGCACTAATTAGGCTTTCGAGGATAAGTAACGAGGTGCCTTCTCACAAGAAGCGGTCGTGTGTGTAGCAGGGCTGCCACCCGATTAAAGTTTCCATACATACTTCATGCAGGCACATAGGAGGAATGGAGGTATACCTCCACACATCCTTAACTTCGAGGTTAGTTGGAGGGCATTTATTAGCCTCACGCCCGGCCGCTTTACCTCCCGAGGAAATTGTGTTTTGGAGGAACTTACAATTGTCGTAGTCAAGGTACAGAGTAGTACTTTCTTCCGAAACGTCGGTGGACTTCTGTCAGATCACACGGCGTCAGACGGTTCTGTTACTGTACTTGAACAACAGACGGGTCCTCTTTTACAGAGAAGCTAAGTGAAGTGGTCGGGTCGTGTGGAAATATGGTGGAAACGTAAATGCAAAGTTGGATGAGAATTAGTTTTTGTCTGTAAGGCAGTAAAATCAGAAGGCCTTTTGTGGAGATCACGTCTGCCTGTCTATCTGTCTGTCCGTGTGTGACGTAGTGTCAGCCACTAAACCACCTAACGGATGTTCATGAAATACGGTACACGAGTTGTTTGCAGAAAGGGTTGCCAGGTAAGCCTGAATTTTATCAAAGTCGGGTCAGTGAATCGTATTTTACTTAAGAGCGTAAACTCATGAGTTCAGTTTGTGTGAACCTTTAAACTGGTGCCTGACTGGCAGGCACTTCGACACTTGCGGATATTCAGTATGCAGAGCAGCACTGGCTGTCGGGGTTGAACACCGTCTGTTTACTGCAAGGCAGTGGATAATTCCGTCGAAGGGCGGAAGAGTTGCCGTGACAGACAGGGTGATTGCGTTCAGAAACGTAACAAATGTGTGCCTGAACTGCCGTATATCACATCGATAGATTAAAATTCTTGTCAAAAGTGGCTCTGTGACGTTACTTTGCGGCCTTCCTTGCTATTAACTAGAAACCTGGGGTAGCGTAGGCGGTATGACGACTGGCTACGGACTCTTTGTCCGCGCTTCTAAACCCGGCAGAGGAAAAAGTATCTCTTCCCCAAAAACGGGACCTGGGGCCCACCCAGCCTCCTATTCAATTGATACCGGTTTTCCGGGGTTAAAGCGGCCGAGACGTGAAGTAAACTTCCCATCTCCATGTAGTGCCTAGGTTAAGAATGAGTGGAGCTATATCTCTGTTCCTCTTATATGCCTTCACGGGGTGGACACGGAAAGCTTTACATTTTACCTTTGTATCTTGGTATGAACTTTTTTCGTAGAGTAGAGACCTTCTTGACAAGCTGCCAGTTGCTCAGCTAATCAGATTTTACGGGAATTATATAGTTTTATTGAAGGAACGTGTCTCATTCTGTTTGTCTAGAATGCCTGTTTTGACCAGATATAATCTAAATTGTTAAGCGTCACAAGCAGTCATGGTTAACAAACAAAATGCAATATAAATATTGTTGAAAACCAGCGTAACTGAGAGCAGAAATGGTCGCTGTCTGTGAGTGAGAAATGTTGTCCGTGGCAACAACACTGTTAGTCATAGCCATTCCCATGGCACCATGCAGCTACGTCATTGCCCTGGTTTGAGGATTTCTCTCAGTTTCTACCTTTACTTGTCGCTCATTGTGTTAATTTCAACGCCAAACTTTAATCGAATTGCGCACTGCTCATTAAATAGTGTGACCCACAAACCCCCTTTTTAAACAACGAAACTGAACTTCCCATAAGAGAGGTCTGTGTGTGCTGAATCCCACAGCTAAACGGTTTATTAGTGAAACGACAACAATATAAGTGTAGAGTAGTGCTTCATTGGACTACACTCTTGTCCAACTGACACTTTCGCGATTTTGGGTATACATTTTTTTTTATTTCCATCAAATTTTAGGTGCTCATAGAGGCAAAGGCAGCATGCTTCTCCGGAAAGTTGATACCCACCGACGATAACGCACGATGTCGTAATGCAGAGCACCACAGTGTTTCACACAGGGAGTGACTAATCCACCTGTTCGAGCTGAACTCTGCTTCAGAATTTTGCACTTGCTCAGCTGGGCAAGAATTTCCGTGCCGGTTTATTACCGTGTATATAAGACACTGCAAATTTTACAAAAACTCTAATCACCAACAAATGCACAAACAGAGTTTTATCATCAATCGTAACACACTGCTACATGTTTCGACCCTGCTGGGTCATCTTCAGGGACAGCTTTTTTTGTCATCGTTACACTAAGGTTGCACTTTATAGTTGAGTGAGAATGTGCTGTTGACTGTGTACTGTGTACCGCAGACAGTTCACGCCTCCAAAAACAACGCAGTACACAGTCAACAGCACATTATCACTCAACTATAAAGTGCAACCTTAGTGTAACGGTAACAAAAAAGTTTTCCCTGTAGATGACCCAGCAGGGTCGAAACATGGAGGAGTGTGTTACGATTGATGATAAAACTCTCTTTGTGCATTTGTTGGTGATTAGTGTTTTTGTATAATATAGTGCACAGACATGGAACACGTTAAAACTGCAAATTTTGTTTGCGATGAGCCTCCTTACAGAAACCCCATTGTCTTACCTGAGCTTCAGGTGAACTGGGTTTGTATCACACAGATACAGATCTAAACTATGTTTTTGTGTAACATTTCATGTACGTTATCAATATCAAATTTAACCGAAATCATTCCGCTGGAGGAGGAACCCAGGTAGCTCAGTTGGTATATGACTGCGATATGGACAGGACTGTAAAGGAGCTTAGGTTTGATTCCAGGCAGAGTCTAAAGATTGCTCTCTCCTCCGCCGCTTCCACAGTGGCTCTAAAACCAACCCTTCTTCCTGTGCAGTGGCTACCGAAGGCCATTCCTCTGGAGGTAAAGCGGCCAGGCGTGAAGGTGACCACTCGCCTTCGCCTCGTGCAGAGGTTCAGAATGCGCGGAGCTATTTCTCCACTCCCCACACACGTCTTCTTAGCGTGTTTGGTTGAGGACACAGACAGCTTTGTTTTCACGTTTCACGTGCGCTATGTAGTGAAGACGCCAGTACCAAATGTTACTGGGATTCGCTGAGTAGTGTTGGCGATGAAGCACGCGGGTCTGCCCTGGCTGTGTACACATCGTGTAGACATAAGCGCATGCCTGTCCATTCCGGTGGCCGCCCTGAACGACGATATCCCCCTGCAACAGATAAGATTAGCTTACACCCGGCACACAGGTGTCGGAGAAGTTGCCGCGTGAACGCGGCGAATGGGTTTCTAGCACCACTGCATTTACGCTTTTCGAATGAGTCACAATAAACAGCGATGTTTTTCTTATACAGAATTAATCGAGTGGGCATTGTCATGGAGACGCAGTGTGCTTAACCTTTTAAAGCCTAGCGGTAACTTTACGTACCTCCAGGTTTAACATTAAAAAATTCTACGTGGTGCCCACATTGCGTTTATGTGTTTTGTACGGATCTCAGAACAAACAGCAACTTTTGCCTTATCAAACATTAAGAGATTGGTTTTTATAACCGAAGTGGAGAGTGTTTACAGCGCGGTACGCACTGAGTCCTTATATAAAACAGATACGCTTCGTCTTCGAAGGGTTAATATGTAAGAACTCAATTTTTAATTATTCTGATGAATTTTATGCTTCAGGGGTTAGTGGGTTTCTTGGGGGTAACGGCTTGAAGATTAACGTGACTGCGAGATTTCAAACTTGAATTCAGATCCCTTGGCCAGTTGTAGGGTTCTGATGCTGCCATACTGCAGGTAGGGTTGCTTGGTGTTGTGACTTCGGCCGCCGTCTAGTACTCCAGACAGCATGTTTCATAAACTGGATCTGTTTTGAGATCTTCGCTCTTCAGGGATTTTAAGCAGCGTAGTTTGGTAGTTAGTTGCCGACGTTTCGGGACAAACTGTCGGTCCAATCTTCAAGAATCAAGCAGTCCAAGAAGCCTGAAATCACGCGTGAATTTTTTTTAAGAGTGAAACGTGGCGAGCGAGGGAATCGCCTAGTGATTTGGATCCGACGAAAGGGCTGTAGTTAACCTCACATCCAAAGCTTCGGTTTTTGCAATGTCGTGACGGGACACTGGAGGGTGGACGAAGTCCAGAAAGAAAGTAGGCCTAATTCTGCGTGTGAAGACTTTACTTTGATCCGTATCTGTGCCATGTAATTCTGTGTTCTTCGTCTGCTTCCCCTGTGAGGTGAAAAATAATTTTTTTTTCCGCAAAGAAAGTTTTAAACTCTTTAAAACATCTTCAGTCACTGCGTTGACAGAGAGAGCAGATGTACAGCAGATGGGTCACTCACCTGCACATGGCTAAGCTTCAAGAGGGAAATCTCACTCTGAAAGTAAGAATGCAAACAGGTTTGTCAGGTAAAGACTTGTCTCCCACTTGTCTTTCTCATTCCTGTGGTTGTCAGCTGTTTCGTGGCAAATCTCTTTGCATGCCATTGACATTGGAGGACTCTTCATATAGTCACGTCAAAAAATAGCAGAACTGCGTCCGTTAATTAGAAACAGAGGGGTTCATGTAGTATCGTCATTCGCCTGATGATGATGACTAATCAACTAACTCAATGGAACACAGTCCTCCTTCAAAAACTGATAGTTACTCAGTTAGTCGAGAAGCACCCCGCACTTTATGCAACCCGAAGTTTCGTTACCCTGTTAACAAGACCCCGTGAATTTTTTTCCTGAGCCACATCAATCCAATTCATGCCCCCCCCTCCCCCCAAAATATTTATTAAAGATCCATTTTAGTGACAAAGTGTATGTACGCCTGTCTCTTCCAAGTGGTCTCTTTCCTTCAGATTTGCCCACCAAAGCTCTGTGTGTAGTTCTGTTCTGGCCCACACATTCTACATGCCCTACCCATCTCGCTCTCCTTGATTTGCTTAACTGAATAATATCTTGTAAGTAATATAGAATTTGTGCTGTAGAACGAGCAGCTTCGTCATTTAATCGTGAAGCTCCCCATTGTGCAGTGTTCTCCATTAGCCTGCCACTTCCTCCCTCTTAACCCCAGACGATTTTTTCACCACACTATGTAATTTTTAATTTCAGTGGCTATAAGTCGTTATGTTATCGGGTGGCCTGAATGCGGTCAGTGCGTGCAAAATTGTTATTTGTTGTCTTGCAGTCCTTCAGTGCGATCTGCTCTTATCACCCAAGGTTTGTTTCCATACGAGCGTAACGAATTAAGAGGTTAACTTAGTTTATGTAGCGTACTTTGTAGTTATTTTCCAGTTCCGGTTTTCAGTTTCCTGTGTGTAGACTCAAGTGCTATGGCAAGGTGATAACTGAAATGATTCTTCAGAGAAGTGGTTTTGCGTAGTGCCATTTGATCAGCTGAGATGTTACTGACACGTCTGAAATGAACTTGGTGAATGAGTGAATAAACGTCTGGCAGGTAGGCGACCTGGAATACGAAAGGAAGCCATGTAGGTTAATAAGCTTGTTTCGACGTTTCGGAGCAACTTGATGCATTCGTCTTCAGGTTCTGTGTACTTGTTTCAAGTGGGTGCTCAAGCGATTGGGATGAGGAAATGTGACACGTTGCCTCCTGCCAGTCCCTTCACTCAGTCATTCCCGAAACGTCAGAACCAACACCTGCACGTTGTAAGAACTCATAAGACCGTCACTTTGGCAATATCCGCAGTGAAAATCTAAAAACGTAAATAAACTCACAAACGCTTTTCGTACGTTGCAGGTCCTAGAGCTGATGAAGGAAGTAGCTGAGGATGACGATTCCAGCGACATATCTGGTTACCACTCGGACTCAGATTCTGCGATCATGATGTCTGGAAATTCTCCCTACGTCAGCAAGAGAGCGCGTTACAACTTTCTCTCCAGATCTGGTAAGAAAATTCAAGATACCACCACCACCACCACCACCACCACCACCACCGCCACCACCATCACCACCACCACCATCACCACCACCACCACCACCACCACCACCACCACCACCACCACGCAGTCTGTCTCACGACACGTCCATAGCCTCTTCCCAAGCGAGTTCTCCACAGAGTGCGATCTAGTGCTTCCTCTCTCAACTTCCAGTGGCTTCTTGTTTCCTTAAGGTAACTCAGTAGCTGCTTACGTTTTCTTCCTCCTCTTCCCGTCCCTTCTATCTTTCCTTCAATAACGTGTTTTAGGAGACAGTTCCTACGCAAGATATGACCAATCCAATTAGCCTTCCTTCGTTTTATTTTATGTAGGATGTTCATTTTCTCCTCCAAGGAGGAAATGCGTCATATGTGGAGTTATATTTTACACCTTCTTTGCACACAGTGCACCAAATGAGCGCTTGGTGTGAGGTGTTAATACCATCCCCACAGTTCATCATATCGGATTTAGACAAAACGTCATATTGTAAATATAAGTTACGTTAATTGGGTGAATTTTGTTTTGGCCCATATATATCCATAATAACCCCGACTTTGTATAAAGAGGGGGTTCACTTCGGAGATGTATGGTAGCTCCCACTCATGCCTGTGGTTTTATTTAAAGTAGTTTCAGGACCAGTCGGATTATTTATTGTTTTCTGGGGTGTGGTGGCACGTAGATCAGTGGGTAGGAACAAGCATTTCGTAGGGACATACTTCTTCCTGATCCTGCTCTGAAAATGGAGACAGAACGTTCGTCCGAAACGTCGCTACCCGCCAAACGTTGTATGACGTCATAACGCAGAAGGGCGTGACAAGAATCTTGACCTCTGAGAGAAACATCACATCTTATGGGTCCATGGAGCGAGTTGGTGGAGTGGTAACATTCTGCACTTGTATCCGGTGTGCCTGGGTCGGTTCTGGGCTGGAAACCGGCTGTCTTGACTGAGGATTTTATGCTTTTCCTCAGTAGCTCCAGACCAATATCGGGATAGTACCTTGATATCTCATGACCACTTCCTTCCTAATCTTTTCCAATGCGCCGTTCATTAACCTTTTAAAGCCTGGCGGTAACTTTACGTACCGCCAGGTTTAACATTAAAAAATTCTACGTGGTGCCCACATTGCGTTTATGTGTTTTGTACGGATCTCAGAACAAACAGCAACTTTTGCCTTATAAAACATTAAGAGACTGGTTTTTATAACCGAAGTGGAGAGTGTTTACAGCGCGGTACGCACTGAGTCCTTATATAAAACAGATACGCTTCGTCTTTAAAGGGTCAATTATCCTACCACTCCACACTGTGCACTCTACTGACCAGTTAACACCATGAAGCAGATTGTCTTTTGACAAGCTGCTAGTTTCTCAAATAGTCAAACACTGTTAGCAATTAATGGAACCGAAGGTTCATTACCGTGTTCACAAGAGCTTGTCACTGGTCCCTAAGCCAAATGAAGCCAATCCGTGCTCTTTAATCTTGTTTCTTTAAGAAGCATTTTAATGTTATCCTCCCATCTAAGCCAAGGCCTTCCAAAGTGCCTCTTTCTTTCACATTTACCAAAGAAAAGAGACCACTTGAAACTACTGGTTATAAAATTAATTTAAAAAATTGCATTGTGGGGTAGTGACATACACTGTTTTTGCGTTAAACTCACCTAAGCGACAGTTTGTCGAAAAATACTTGCTTCGGAAAATTTTATGGCTTTCTTCAGTGTGCCACATACATGGATAATTCCACTGGCAGCACCAGTATTGTGTCTGCAGTAACTCCAGGAACAGAGAGGGTGTGAAATTACAAGCAGTCTTTGTCATAACCTTGTACACCCGCTTCATGTGCAGTACACTTGTCCCTGGTGCTTATGTGCAGAGTACACACACTGTGATAATTGCCAATCTTCGAACACTGACTTAAAATTCCAAACAACAACAGCTTCAACAGCCACAGCCTGTTAGGTCGTAACGCAACAGCAAGCTAACAAATTTCATGTCTTCAGAAGTAGGTTGCGGCTAATGATGGCAACAAACACCGTCGAAACCACTTCTGCTGAATATTGCGGCACCGCGATGCAGACTTTGCACAGATCCATAAACCACAGTGACGCTGTAGTGAGCACAAAGTGTTAGAACTTCTGAAGGAGAAAGTGGTCTAAAACGCTAGTGGCCTATAATTATATTCAAACGACGAAGTATATTTGACGCAAGGTCCCTGCCATGTGCATCACCTTTACAAACACGTCTTCTTCGTGACAGAGCCCGATTTGAGGCTTGGTCTTCTCTGTTACGCGGTATATTACAGCAGGGTACACAAATCCCGGTCACCTACGTTTTGTAGGGTGGCGCCTAATGTGTGGGGGTCCTCGGCGTGGAACGTGCTTCATGTCACCTTATGGCGCCAGGAATTTTGAGGTCGCTTACAGATGTTGGACAGTTTATGCACCCCTGAATTACAGATTGTTTCGATGGGTACTATTATAGACAATTATTAAGGCGAACGATAGGAATCTTTGTGTAGGGGATCGGACCGTCTGAAGCAGTTCAGCAGGCTGTTCCTGGTGCTACAGCCGGACTGGCGCCTTGGTCTCCTGTGCTGTAGACATTCCGAAGTCCTTCTTAACTAAATTGCTTAACGACATACGCGCCGCGCGGTCTAAGGCGTAGGTCTGCGGCCGAGCGCTTGCTGGGATCGTGGGTTCGAATCCCATCGGGGGCATGGATGTTTGTCTCTTGTACAGTGTTTGTGTTGTCAGGTAGAGGTCTCTGCGACGGGCCGATCCCTCGTCCAGAGGAGTCCTACCGACTGTGGTGTGTGTAACTGAGTGTGATCAAGTGAAAATAAACAACCTCGACACCTACTGTGAGTAGGTAGAAGAGGGAAGAACTGCGATACAGCATATGCGACTTACAAATTACCTCATTTTTGTAATTGATTGGTCTGTCATCCTGAAGGGAAGAAGATGTATTGAGGGTGGGTGGGAACGGGGTGCGGAAGGGAACATTTGGATCTAAGAGAGAGGATGTAGGGGGAAGATGAGAAAAATTACGTGCCAGGTTTTAGGCTTTCGCAGTGATGCTGTCGAAGTTTCCTTTGTTTGGGATGCGGCGCCATGTCGTTTTGTGATCGGTGCCCGACATTTGCAGACTGCTACGCTGATTCGAAACATTGGGATATTATCGCACAATGAGCCGGCGCCATTTTCCGCAATAACGGCGCTCTCAGCAACTTCTTAGGTTTTCTGTTCACCTAATAGTTCACCCAGCCCGAAGGTAAACGGCGCCCCACCATACGTCATTATTTGTTCTCCTGTGGTGACTGAGACCTTACGAAGACATTATCTCGTATCCAAGGAGACCTACCGCTTGTCGAACGTTCCGAAAACCTGTGTATCATAGGAGACAGACCATGTCTGTTTTTTTTTTAGTGGTGAAGGGCCCCGCAGCAGACGCTACGGACGCACTGCAGCCTTGTGGCTTATTGTGCAAACTTATGATGAAGATGAAGATGATGATTTTTTGTCCTTTTCCTAGTAATGGAGCACCGGTGGAATGAAATTTACAGGGGAAACCCGAAGTACTCGGGGAAAAACCTGTCCCAGTGCCACTTCGTCCAACAAAAATCCCATATGGACTGAGCCGGGATCGAATCCGGGCCTCCGCGGTGGGAGGCTGGCGGCTAACCGCCTGAGCCATGGCACGGCCCAGACCATGCGTTGAATCTGCTGTAGCGCCCGCAGTTCTTGCTCGCTAACAGGCTTACATGGGTCACGTGTTTCACACAGACAAAGCTGTAGATGCGAGTACACTTGGCTTCGAGCGCCGTGTAATTGCATTGTGACGACGGCGTACTCTATAGTTAATAACCTTGCGTGCCCTTCCTTGTTGGTATTGAATGCCTTTCACATAGTGACAATAGCAATGAGTATACACATGTACATACATCATCACAAGACCGCTTATACCGTTTTGTTGCAGCAGTGGGGTCAAACTGAGTCCCCTGGTACTGTGACCTCAGGTGGGTCTATTTACGAGCTCCCGAATACAGTTGAATATGACGCACTGCTAAAAGTAAAGATGTCCCTGTGCACACCATAAAGGCGTAGGCGAGAGTAGAGGTATAGCTCCACTCATTTTTAACCTGGGCTTCACGCCCCGGCCACTTTGTCTATTGGTACAAATAGTACTATTATGTGATTAAACAATCCATTCTTTAATTTCTGACTATATTCTTCATGTAATTTTTGAGTAATGTTGTCACGGTATTGAATATTCGTATTGTAACATTTTGTCTTACGTTGCGACATGCATGAGTGCAGCCTAGCAGACTACATGGTATTGTAACTCAGAAGACAAGTATGTGTACCTTATGCCATTAATTTTATACATTAGACTCCCAAATGCAACGTAAACTTCTCGTATCATGCATTCTTTCCTCTGAATATTGTAGTTTCCTAATTCCGTACCTCATATTTTCTGTAAGTCCAGCAAACTTTCTCTTCGTCAAACTGTGCTCATATTTTGCAGTAAGAAATCACTGTGACCCAGTTTGTTCTGTGTTAAGGGCTTCAGTTTGCATGTTTACTCTCAATACACGTGTGCAATTGTTAGTACGTATTCTGCGCGTAAGACATGTTTATTAACCTTTTAAAGCCTAGCGGTAACTTTACGTACCACCAGGTTTAACATTAAAAAATTCTACGTGGTGCCCACATTGCGTTTATGTGTTTTGTACGGATCTCAGAACAAACAGCAACTTTTGCCTTATAAAACATTAAGATACTGGTTTTTATAACCGAAGTGGAGAGTGTTTACAGCGCGGTACGCACTGAGTCCTTATATAAAACAGATACGCTTCGTCTTTAAAGGGTTAACGTACTGTAACCGCCTACCTCGAACTACCCGACTACAGTTACAGCACTGTAACCGCCTACCTCGAACTACCCGACTACAGTTACAGCACTGCTGTATGCTGAACAGTTAACGTGGATCCCTCCCAAGGAACATAAGGCGTTTGTGAAGCCACTTTGATAGTCACAGTTATAAAGGTATAGCGATCACACAGCTTGGCTTTAATTATGAGTTAACAAATCACAGCAACTGTTTACATGAACTACAGTCATGGAAAACTTAAAGATCGATTCCGATGGAGCTGTTAAGTTGCCAACTGCACCAGTCGCGTTTTCTTTCGTCAGTGAAATCAAATATTACAATGCCAGGAATTCTGGAATGACTCCGCCTTCGTTAAGAAAACAGCCAGCCTGCAGGCAAGCCCATTCGAAAATCTCTTTCCGAACAGAAGGACTGCCCACCTGCATACAACTACCTGTCTCTGTAACAAGGAAGAGAACTGAAGCCTTTAATGGAAACGAGGCGTGTTAGACCTCTACCCATCTTAGTGACATACATGCCTTAAGTGCGGAGAGTAATTAGAGGTTTGAACTGCTAACCCCCTCCGCGCATTCCAAAATTTGAATAGTGTATTTGATTTAATTTATGCCCTTACAATAAACTGGCTAATGGCCAAACAACCAGTTTATCACCTCATATTTTTGCAGCTCAGCCCGAGACTTGAACTACGGACCCTGGCCGGTTACATTACCAACACTGTAATGCAGAGTCTTTCTTTCTGGTCACAGAATCCATTGCTGTTGTAGAATCCAAATGTCCAGTGATGTGCTTTAGTATCATAGTGGCGTTTCTGGTGGCCTGGTGTGACTTGAAAAAGGGATCATTAAAAGGTCTTGGATAACCCTGAAGCCACCTCCTCATGACAGTTTTTATTTTTCTTTGTTTTTACTTACACATTTTCATTAGAATTAAGGTCGTGACGATAAGTTGACAGGTGACAGGTGTTGTGTTATATGCAGTTCCATTTGGGCTGCCTGAAGTCGGAAGAGAGGCCCCCGCTGTCTCCCGGTGCCACAGTACAAAGATCTGTGCTGCGTTAACGATGGCTTCATTGTGATTTATTCTGCAACTTTTCACTGTCAGTTGATATCATCACATTTTGTTTCTCTGAAACCCCTTTCATTGTCATCCTACTTGCTGCAATTTCATATCTCTGTGCACATTTATCTTCAACCCGTACCTGCTACATATCTTACCTATCCTGTCGTCCATTTATTCCCCCCGGTGAACGGTAGAAAGTATGAAGTTGTAGAATTTTCTCTGAATATATTTATATTAAATAGCTGATTAATAAGACTACTGAATTCTGGCATGCACCATGATGGAAGGAAGGCTGTTTGTTCTGTGTCAGGTTGTGTATGAGAAGGTGGTGGGAGGTACACCCTTCTGCCTCGAAGATGACGGTAACAAGGAACCTGTGAACTTTGATGTCTGTCCAACAAGCTATGCGTCACATCCCAGAAGGATGTAAGCTTGATATTCACTGCCAGGAGAACTTCAAATATGCAAGTTCATGACCTGAGTACACTTTTTCGTCTTTCTTTCTTTCTTTCTTTCTTTCTTTCTTTCTTTCTTTCTTTCTTTCTTTCTTTCTTTCTTTCTTTCTCTCTCTCTCTTTCTTCCTTTCTTCCTTTCTTTCTTTCCTTTCTTTCTTTCTTTCTTTCTTTCTTTCTTTCTTTCCTTTCTTTCTTTCTTTCTTTCTTTCTCTCTTTCTTCCTTCCTTTCTTTCTTTCTTTCTTTCTTTCTTTCTTTATTTCTTTCTTTCTTAGTCTGACCCCTTGTACCTACTCATTATAGGTGTACAGCGGTATTACTGCACCTGGTCACACCCAATGACACACACACACATACACGGTAGGAATCCTCCAGCCGAGAGATTAGCCCGTCTTAGAGACATCTACCTGACAACACATAACAGTCACAAGGGACAGACATCCATGCCCCCTGCGGGATTCGAACCCACAATCCCAGCAAGCGGGCAGCAGAGGACCCACGGCTAAGACTGCGCCACCACTGGAATTGGCGTCTTATTATGATGTCTGTTAATGTGATTGCAGTACGATCCAGCAGCAAATCAAGCAGTGTGCGTACTTCAGTGCTTCTTCAGCAGCTCAGCAGTTCATCACGTGATTCTGCAGGCCAACATCATCGAGGCCTGCACCACTGTTCATCAGGCTCTGACAGTCCTCCAAACTCTCTCCTGGTAACTGATCCTACCGAATGTACCAAGGGAAGCACAAGTCCAGATAGCAGTTCCACATCATCAGCTAACAGCCATTCAGCTGGTCGACCAGTCACACGATTACAACTCAAACAGAAGAACCAGCTCTACAAACTGAACTCAGGAGGTAAGGCTGTCACGTTCTGCTGGATTAGTCACAATGCTTCAGGCCAATGGAATTACCTTCTCAGAACAGTCATACAGATGAGGCAGTTAACTGTAAGCCATGATCATGAATAAAACCAAGAACTTCTCTGCATTCTGGCAGATTGTTCTCTTTTGTAGGATAAGAATGCAGGTGGTTGCTTTTGTTGAATTTCCACAAACTGGAGCACAGTACTGCATACAACTAACTTCATGCACTGAAGTGATGAGAAGTTGTCCAAGCCTGTACAGGGATAGTTTACTTGTAATTGTGTTCATACACTGTTGTTATGTATGTCAGTCTAGGTTGGCAGTAGGCCCTGTTTATGATTAGAGGCAGAGGACAGCAGTGGTGGAACAGAAGCTTTGCACTAGTATCACTATTGGGGTGTCCACCATTGTTGCAAAACTTACTCAAGATATCAGCACTGCCTATTGCACACAGTTATTCTTCTATCAAGTTTAGGATCTTAGCACAAAGTAGCTGTCATTTTCCAACTTAGTGGTTTTAGATTTTCCTCATGATCTTTATTTTTAACAATTTGTAGTTGCAAATGATCATAATCCAAATGAAGAAGTGTACAGAGCCATGCCTGGCGTCAGTCTCATTGCCTGTTTTTCTGACTGTTAACGTAGGTTCCAACTCCTCTTGTGGAGTTGTCACTTGCTGCCAGGCCTGCCAGTCCCGAGCATCACTTCAAGTCTTACCACCCAGCAATGATGAAGAACTAATCGCCCTTAGAAGTGAATTAGACAGATTGCAGACAGAACTGGGGATAGCTAGGGCAAGCCTGCAAGAGTGTGAACAGCAGCTTAAAGACAGGTAGTAGCAAACTGAAGGTCATAAATAGTAAATGAAGCTATTAATCTTGGCAAATGTTTCGCAAATTGTGGGCTCTAGCACTTTGAATGAAACTGTTCTTTGCATATTAACGTTATTATGTTTGAGGCTCTTACAGTGATGAACACCAAGTCTGAGGATGCTGTTCTTCTGAAATATGATGATGCGTTACCGCGTAATCAGTTCCCAATATTTCAGGGACATCATTTTCCTTCAAAACTGTGGGAACTGATTACCCAATGCTGCAGTGTCATATCCCAGAAGAATGGAAGCCTCAAACACACTGCTGTGAAAACCTCAAATTGCACACCATATCAAAATCACTGGTCTGTGGAATGTAAGGCTGTGTTTATGGTATATGGGTGCCAATATTGCAGGGAAATCTGCTGTATCCATCATCAGGGTAGAAGAGTACCTTGATCATGGAGACATAAGATACAAACAGTACCTTGATACATGTCGACCAACTACACGTCATTGCAACTCAACTCTTCAAGGACACTGGGGTTTAAATTCTGACTGCTGCCCACGATGGAAGAGTTTTAAATTTATACCTGTAAATGCATTTGTAACTCTGCAGTGCACCAAGACCAGCATCGTGTGAAGAATTAAAGGCCTGTATAGTGCACCAACACCAGCACTGAAGGGTTAATCTACACATAACCTTAGAGCAATACATAGTTCGTTGTGCCACGACATATCAGGTATATTGCAGGGTACCAACGTGTGTGAGATGGTGCGAAACTCTGACCTAGGCAATTGACGGTTACACTGTTGTGAGTGTAATCTCATATTGTGCACTACTGTCTACTGAAAATGTAGCTATTCTACGTTCTTCCATATTAAGCAGAATAATTCCAGTACTGCAGCTACTATGTGAAAGAGGTACCTCCTCCTTCTACAGTGCCTCCCACTCTTCTACCACCCCCCCCCCCCCACACACACACACACACACACGTATACACAGTGGTGTCTAAATACAACGCTGCAGCTTTATATAGATGTACTTTTTATACTCGTCTATATTTATGCTAGTTTTGGCAGCCTCTGAAGCTGGTAAAATACTCATCTCTAACATATCCAACATAAGGATAGAAGAATTCATAAAAAAGTGAATGTAAGTGTAAATAAGCATGTCATGTTAGTCTGGGACAACCCTTTATGTCTTATGATTTTCTGAAGTCTGAAGTGACTAACTCCAAAGCAAATGTCACTTGGAGAAAAAAATGCTTTCAAGGCTGGGCTGGAAACCATTTTCATTACAGGCATTAAACCAGGAGGTGGTTAAGTTTCTTCAATTGCAGGGGCCTTATTGCCTAGAAATTTCCATATTAAAGGGCTTGGGTTTAAAACTGTCTTGATTCAGTATGGATTTTTCGCACATGCGTTTGATTTTCTCTTATCCAAGCATCCAGACTGGCTGGCTGGGGGTCCACACAGCCTCCTGCTCCATGGGAACCAGGGTTCTTTCCTGGGCGTAAGGCGACTGAGACATCAAGTTGACCACTTACCTTCACCCCGTGCCTATTCCCCCTGTATGCCTTCACGGCATGGACAGGGACAGCTTTTCTCTTCTTTTTTTCCTTTCCTTCTTTCTTTTTCCTCCTTTCACTCTCTGTCTCCCTTTTTTAACTTTCAGTTTTAATTTGCTACCTTCTGACAAACGTTAACATTCATGAGTGATAGTATGTAGTGCCAGGTTGCTGCTCTTGTTTACGGTTCATACATGCTGTAGATTTCTTTTGCTGACTGTAATCCTTTTCATCACGTTGGTGATTAACATCCTTATCATCACTTTACCATTAAGTCCATATTGAATATCGGGATATATGGATGTATGTTTCCAAAAGCTTCTATTATGATCTGTTGAAGTTCCACAGCAATCAGGTAACATCTGCTTGAGAAAATATGTGTATAAAATATTTAGATTAATTGCTACAGTATTCAAGTGACTTATGTGTGAGGTATAACCTCAGGTTTTGGTTTCAGCTGCATCATATGTAAAAGCCGTTCCATAGTTTCAGCTTTCACTGTAGTCACTATACTCAGGGTAAATGTGAAGCAGGGGAATGAATTGGACCCTGAAAGTGGCAAACGTAATGTACGCTGAAACGCAGGAGCACTTTCAGTATGACATTTCTAACGTTTATACAATAAGTAGCTATTGCAAGATGCTATGGGAGGTGACCCCTTTATCATTAGCAGTGGCTTCAAGTGTGCAGTCTTCACAGTTATAGTATGATCCTATTGATGATTAATTTTAAATTACAGGATAGTCTGTAGAGTTGTGTTCCCGACATGACTTGTGATTGGCTGCTTTCAGACTAGTGTCACCCAGTGCAAGTGTGGAAGCACCTGCAGATCCAACCAACAGCATGGGAGAGCACTTGGTGCGGTGCTATGGCAACCTGTATGCAGCCGCTCGAGTGGATGCTCTTGATTCTCTAGACAACCTTCCGGCTCTAAAGGATGCTGATGAACTTAAGTCTAAAATATTGTTCTCGGTTGTTGTGGTGAGTCGCCCTGCTGTGACTCACTTGCTCGCTTCTTCTGGCTTCTGTTTTTCTCTCAGTCCTGGGTGATTGGCTTATGTTGTCATATCTGTCTTGTGTTTCTGTCCAAGTGCACCTCTTGTCCTGAGAAACACTTTCTTATCATCTGTCACTTTTTGTATATGTACGAGCACACATGTATGAGCTTAGGCATTCTGTGTGGTGCTATTATGTGTACTAGAAGAATTATGATTTACCATACTTGTTACCAGATAAGGGGAACCAGGAGTTCTTGCACATAATATTTGTCTCCATTTAGTACCACCAAATAAGGGGAACCAGGAGTTCTTGAACCATAACATTTGTCTCCATTATTTCCAGAGTTTAGATTGTGTTGTGGCACTTTACATTGCTGGAAAAGTTCTGTGTGCTGAAACAGCCCAAGTTCAGATGGTTATAATGCTGTAATGAGGGCTATCTGGACAAAGGTTTCAATATACAACTTTTTATAGGTATGAATAAGAATGGAATATTTAATCAGTTGCAATCTAATATAGAACATGTAACTGTAACTATTCTCTTTTCCACTGTGGACCTAAGACAAAACACCCAAAAATATTACAAAATTTACTCCATACTCTTGCCAGTATGAATAGTAGCCATGGCCATTAAAGCAATGTGCAAGTATTCCAGAAGGGTTTTACATGTGACTTGAATCCTCATTCTTTGTCTTTTCAAATTACTTGAGTAAATTTAGTTTCTTAATTTGAGTGTTGTTCCTCCTGTAAAGTTTTAGCTACTTGTGATTCTCAACAAGGAACACAATCTGAGGAAGGAATACAGCTGTTTCTCTTACACAAATTATGATACAAGTGTTTGGGAAGTTGTTACATGGTTCTTCATAATTTCTGACATATTCGGGCTGAATATTTGCTGTTAGGAGGGGAGAGGGGTTACATAAATCAATGTGAAGGTGAAGAAAAAGCGTCATGCATCATACAGATTATGGAATTTTGAACAAGTTTTTCAGAGAGACTTATTTGGCAGGAAGTTTGCCCATGAAAGAATCCGTGCCTGGTTTAACATCATGTGTTAAGCGCAGATGTGATATACTGAAATTCATAGTAACTAAAACAAGGATTACTTATAAGCAGGATCTTTCGAGACAAACACGAGAGGGAGTTAATAAAAGTAACATTAGTTTTGGCTTTGAAGAGAAGAATATTTTTATCTTACATAAGAAATTTAATGAAACTAGCTTCTGCCATCAGATAAATATGAAGGCTGCCTGTTAAACGGACATTTCCTTGGAAATATGGAAGTAGTACAATATGTTGTCAAAATATTTTGTGAAGCTGAACACTTTCACCTCTACACACAGCATAAAGCTGACATATAAATATACAAGTAGTATTAATGAAAGGTACACTTTTCACATTAGAATCTGGGTCTTGACTCTTGATATTTTTAAAGTGCAAACTTTCTTCCTCTTAACTTAATCTTTCTTCAAGCACTCATTTTAGTTACATTTTTGTTCATATTTATTGTACATATGTTATATTCATGCTAGTATTAATCTGTAGCCTGAGATTTATAGTTATAATACAATTTAAAATAAGAAAACAATCTGCTGTAATTAACAATGCCACACACACATTTGACAATCCCATAAATGTTACTAATTTCTAACCCTTTATGTGCCGAGGCTTGTTTTGCTAATTTAGACCAAGAAAATGTCACAGGATGTGTATGTAAGTCACTGTGTAACACAACATAACCATATGACTTAAAGTAACTAAGCACAGCATGTAAAAGGACATATGTGTATTTTTGTAACATAACCTAACCTATCAAAGATTACATGTGTAAAGTATGTAGAATGCAAAGTTAAGAGCCTCAAGAGGATAAAAAATATCATCAATAGGATAATTTGCCTACAGGAATTAGACTCAGAGACCAATGCACTGAGGTCTCCGCGCACCACCTAGGGGAATTAGTTGTTACTACTTGACTTCAGATGATTAGTACATGAGACACCATTGAGAGGTAGCTTTGCCCTTACAAAAGCCTACCAGTGTGCTACCTACAATAGAGAATCTCTGTCTGTTCTATTCTTTGTCTGTTAATGGCAATACATTTTAACTGTCTCCATGTCACCAACACGATTGTTTCTGACCAACTTATTGTTATTCGACTGGTAACTGAAATTTCCTGCTCACATGGAACCCATAGTCTGATCATTGTTCAGAATATGCTTGTCAAAACCAGTTTAATCCATTTCAAATTGTCATGCCCTGTTTGTGTCTGACATATTTCAATATGTTTATTCTATTTTTAAGTTTACCAAAGTGTCTGCTTCTGCTTTCATAACCAGGATTCTGAATACATTTCTCACTTCTACCATGCATAAATTTTGAAGTCTGCATATATAAATCAATGCCACGTAAAATTAAATTCAAAATAAAATCACTGTGCCATATTTTCCTACTTGTGTTAATTTTATGGCATCACAGATTAAAATTCAGGTGTGAATCAACACGCGTGCACAACTACAGTTTTAGGGTATGCAACAGAGACACAGTTGGACAGAGTGATAAAAATTGAATTCACTAAACAGATCTGAAATTATGAGTGAAAAGAAACAAAAGCTGCAGAAT
Source organism: Coptotermes formosanus (assembly GCA_013340265.1). Taxonomy (NCBI): domain Eukaryota; kingdom Metazoa; phylum Arthropoda; class Insecta; order Blattodea; family Rhinotermitidae; genus Coptotermes; species Coptotermes formosanus. Next base: position 1,408,064 of record BLKM01000294.1, read on the forward strand.
AATAAATAATCAGTGTCCAAGTCTTCATGGGAATTAATTAGCTAACTCCATAATGCAGAATCTGTCTTTAGATGCTGAAACTCACTCAGCTGGCCAAGGAATTCCCCACATATTATGCTGCCCTAAGGTTCATTACTGCAGTCTGAGTAACATATCATCACCACCACCACCACCACCACCACCACCACCACCACCACCACCACCACCACCACCACCACCACCCTTCTCTCTATGCCTTCAGTCTCCCCAGTGATCTCTCATCTTCCCCTTTATGTGAACTGTGTAAGAAAATAGTTTACAAGCTGTACAGTGGCATTTTATTGCCCAGATGAAGGATTTGTTTATTATTTCAAGATACAAGCAAGGTGCAAAAAGTAAGGTCACACTGATATCTACTAATGGGTGTTCAATCCAGCACCACCGAATATGCTTCTGACTGAAGCCACATATACTGCAGTTCACATTTTATGACCCTTTAAAACAGTACATTTTTGGAAGGCACTTGGACACAGGCGTGGAGGTTTAAAGTGAAGTGCATCATTGGCTGTTGGGGTTGATACCAGACTTTCACTGCAAGGTGAGACAAATGCCTTGATAGGCATGGTGGTTATGTTTAAAAGCAGTACAAATATGCAGCTTCCTCACTGTGCAATATAATGGTACAATTAAAAGTGTTCTTACAAGAATCTGTGTTGCCTTACTTTTTGGGCCTCCTTTGTGTGTGCTTTGTAAAGTTACATTTTGAGCGTCTCTTACACTGTTAAATAAATCATGGTTGCATCTCATTGTACCAACCAGGTCTTGGCTTAGAAATTACTTGTTTCTCTGTCCTATGTGTGTGTGCTGGACAATGTGTGTGATGTGACTAGACCTTCCTCTGTCTTTTTAACATAACATGAAACCAACTGTATTGAAGCAATCATGTGACTTGTACATTCTCCTTCATGTCTAACAACTTGGTGGAGCAGCTGGCATTCAGGTCAGCACAGTCCTTGCTGGCACTGAAGAAAGACCACATGAGACGTATCCTGCACATTCAGCCACCTGCAGCCACTCCACAAGTCAACACTGCCACACCACTCGATCCAGTAGTAGCTGAACTGGAAAGAAGTGTTGCTGTCTACCTCAGGAAAACAGTGGATAAATTTGACCTTACCAAGAGTGTTGAGGTGAGAGGCCCTGCATTTTATGAAACCAAAGGTTTCATTTGCATATATCTGTATGATAATGCCAGGTCTCTGAAAGCAATTCTTAAACTGCAAGAACAACTAAATGGGCTAAACATAAACAGTATGGAAATGTACTTCTTAAATTCAAACAAGGGAAATACTGCTGAATGTTATGCATATTAATCTTCTTGTATCTACAGATTAGAGGACTGATATCCATACAAGCTGCATCTCCTTGGTCTTTCTTCTACACACCCTACAGGTTTTTAATTCCACCCTACCATCACATGTTTTATTTATGTAGCCTTTCCATCATTTTCTTCATGTAGCAATCTCTTTAGTGACATTTATAACATAAGCTGCTGTCTTTTGCTTAACCACATACATCAAGATCTTCGCTGTTCTGGGATGTTATGCAGCGTAGAGTGGTAGTTAGTTACAGATGTTTCAGGACAACCTATTGGTCCCATCTTCTTGGCCTGCTTGACCCTTGAAGATGGGACTGATAGGTTGTCTCGAAACATTGGTTACCACCAATCTACACTGCATAACATCCCAGAACAGCAAAGCTCTCATTTACACCACAACGGATGCCTGAAATCATGCACGTACATCCAACTTAGGGACTTTTAGAAGTTCTCATTTATGCCACTTTCATTCCTTGTATGTCACTCCCACATCCATGTCTTGCTGCTGTGTTTAACCACTGGTTTAAATAAATATTTTATGTCACTTCAAATATTTACTCCTGGATATTATTTTACACAAGAGTATGTGAATTTTACCACTTACAAAGATGTGTGGTCGGCTTTTTGTTTTCAGTAGCTCTTATACACGACACTTACATTATCTGACAACCATCATTCGTCCCTTCCTGTTGCTACCCTGCCACGTGTGTGGGTTGTCAGCTATGTAGGCTACATTAATGCAGTAAATGAGCCGACTGGACAGCGCAACTGATACTTGTCAAATAAATAACCCCATATTATCTGAACTTACTAAATTTTGTAAATATTTAGATTCATTGTATCTTATCTGTTAAACACTTTATCAACCAGAGTTTCACATTGCATGCATTCTTTCCTTTAAAGGCTATAGTTTCCCTTTCACTAAGAGGACTCTTTCATATCAGGCCACAGCATTACCATAACTGAAAATATTCTTATAAGTCAGCTTCTGTTTCTAAACATTAAACATATAAATATTTCAGTTATCCATCACAGATACTGTAAATAGAAAAATGTAACTTTCCTGTCTGTTTCCTATATCTGTGTGCAAACATAACAGAAGACACCCAGAGATTTTATGACATTTACTCAGCTCTATTGCCAGTACATGCAGTACCCATGGCTGTTAAAGTAATGCCAAACCACTGTGGTAGAGTTTTTGGATGTGATTCAAATCCTTATTCCACGTCACTTTTAATGACACAGGTAAGCAAGGAAAGCAGCCATATCCTGAGTGATGAATGGATGCTTATGATGTGACAAATAAACCTGTCAAAAATAAACTGGAATGCGGCATGCTTCTGTATGCATCACTTTGTATATTTCTAACCAGTGCTTTTTATTTTGTAAACAAAGCAGCAGTACCTGTGAAGCAAAACAGGTGACTTCAAGCCATTGTTAGATTCCCCTTGTTACTTCCAATAAGAAAGGGATCTGCATTTCATACCACCACAAAAATCACTGCTTCTGACCGAGTTCTGTCTTTGTATGCAGGAGGTGTGCTGCCAGATATGGGCTACACTGTATGACTACCCATGCCTCAAATCATGTCCTGGACTTGTGCAATATGTCAAAGATGCAGTTCGTCTAGCCTGGGGTCTTGTTAATCAGGTATACACATCAGTTACGGTAATTTAACCTGTACTGGCTGCATTTTGTATTTCTGTAGTACATGTATCGGCTGGCCAAGCACTGCATTTTTTCTTCTAATATTAATGTCACTATCCTCCAAGGGAACATTCACCTGGCAGCCCCATAGTATCAGATGATTTAAAATCACACTGATAAAGGTTAATAATGTGTGCATCCTCTCTGCTGTGCGCATCTCAATTAATTAATAGTTTTCGATGAAACTTGGTATTCATGTCATGGCATTGAAAGGCGTCCTGCCTTAATACAGTATAACTCCAATTATCCAGATGCTGGTCATTCAGATCACCAATTATCCAGATCGGCTTGGCTCCTGAGGTGACTTTGTCAGGAATTCTACAAAACTAATTTACCTTGAAATTACTGGTTATCAGATCAAGTACAATACTGTAAAGTGTTATGGCTGTCTAGAACTTAAAGTCAGGTGTGGTCAAAAGGCTTAGACGCAGGTACATACTGTAAATAGTAACAGCCAAATGGGTTCCCAAATTATTAATTATTAAATATTAATGTTTTATTTGTACGTAAATAAAAATGTAGCCTAAAAATAGCCCTTTGTAGAATTTTTTCCACTTTAAACTGCCAATGTAGCCTACTTTTAAAGAAAAACCCAATTATCTGGATTTTCTGCATATCCAGGTGGCTCACGGTCCCAATTAATCTGGATAATTGGTGTTATACTGTACATCCTTATTTCCCTACCAACAATAGGAACATGGTGGTCATGCCAACTCCCACAGCAGAAGTGACACGTAATTTAGAGCCCTGAATTCTATCTGGAAATATATCTTTGAACAATGTGTAATTTTTGTTAAGATAATACGGTATTTCTATAAAATGTACAACAAATGCGCAGCAACCACACAAAACTGATACCTAGTTTTATGGGAATAATAAACCACCATATCTGGCATATGTAATTTCATACTGAAGCAGATAATCCATGTACTTCGGCTTAATGGTAAACCTAGTTTTGGTATATTAACAGTTAAACATGGCAGTGATGCAAGACTTTAAGGTTATATTTAAAAAGCTGAATGTAAACAGAATCTGTTCTAATGTAAAATATGCACAAAAATGCATCCCTGGTGAGATTTGAGGGTCTCGCAGCTGTTAATATCCAGACTACTCTCTTCTGGGATGTGATTCCGCGTAGTCTGCATGGATAGTTCCTGCTATTCTGCACAAGCCCCCTATTGCTTTCTTATGCTGTAAAGGTGATGGCATCAGGATCCTGTATGTTGGTATGTATCCATCAAACTATGTGGCATCACATCCCGGAACACAGTAATCTGTATAGTATAATGCAGTATTCATGGTAGCCTTCACCATATAGGGCTGAAATATTTTACAGACATTAGGCTTTGTAAGTTTGTGACAAAATTTGTTTCTACATCTTTAAGTACTCAGTGGTAAACATGAGTATCAATAAATTGTCAGTTGCATCACACAGCTGTTTGGTTGGATTATGGCACTTGAAGAGTAAAATATTTAACAGTGCCTTGTTTCATTTCTGTATACAGTCCCCACCATTCATTCTTGAATATGAGCAGAGGACCTTACGAAGGGATGTACATGTAAGGTTCCATTCATCCAATCCAGAAAGTGAGCAAATTCGCACTTACTTGTGGCCTGCACTTCTGGAAGGGGTGGGAGGCCCATGTGTTCATAAAGCTGTGGTTATCACCTGACTGAAACGTGGACACCTCGTAGGTAATGGTAAGTTCTAAGCACTGCAAAGTGCTGTCTAAGACTTCATCATGTATCAAATAAACTAAGAAACTCTGCACTTAGTAGCACGCAGGTTAGTTCAGTTGATGACTCAGGATGGAATCCTAGCAAGGGATGAAACACATTTTTCTTCCCTGCCAAATTCACAAAGGAGTCAGGATAGCTCAGCAAGTATAGTGACCAGATTATGGGTTTGAAAACCCAGGAACTGGGAATTGGTTTCTGACAGGGACAGAGGTTTTTCTCCATTAGAATGTCCAGACTGGGTCTGGGACCTACGCAGCTTCCTACCCAGTGAGTACTGTACGTTCAAAGCAGCTAGGGCATGATGCTGAACACACATAGGTAACACCCAATTTTGTCCATCTAGTGCCTAGGTCAAAGTGTGAGCAGCTGTATCTCTACTCCTCTCATATGTTTTTGAGCACTTATTATGCAGAAGGTCGACTTTAACTCTCAGCATATCAAGAATGGCTGTAGTGTCCAGTGAACTACAAACACTCTGTGGCTGGAACACAAAACTGATCACTTATCTCCATTTCCTGCAGATTGTGTGGAGCATTACCACCACGTCCACTACACACTTTCATAGTCTAATGCATAGGGAATTTTGCCTTTATTCTTAATTAGCGACTGGTTACAAAGGGAGCAACAGACATGTATTTAACATATGACATCCAGAGTCACATTGCATACATTCTAATTTCAGATGTCAAAAATTATTCCCTGTTATAAAGCTGTATTACGCTACAAACAATTGAAACAATGCAAGAGGCTTGAGCTCTTCAAGGCGATGACTATTAAGACTGTGGGGTAGAGACTATGCAGTGTAGTAGGTGGCTGCCAGTATTTTTACCTCCACATGGAGGCAGCAGTTTCCTCCAAAATGCTGCTAACCATCTAGCAAACTACACCGCATTATTACTTATATAACTGTGATAATGTTCATGGAACAGCTTAATCGTAGGAGAAAGAAGGCTAATAATTTACAGTGATCCATTTCCTTTTTTAGGGTTGGAGACTGATTCTACCAGAATTAGGAATGGAACTCAAAGACACTGTTAATGACTGCAACATGCATGTTGAAGGCAGCATATAATTACACGAACTGAAAGAAGTCCTTCTACAAAGCAAACCGAACTGGAAACGTGCCTTTTTATTGTGAGCATAGGCATCCATTATTTTTCATATGAATCACCTGAGATCCCATCCTTCCCGCTAAGACATATCCCTTGCATAGCAGTGGACTGAGCCAATGCACTCAACATTCAACTTCAGGGGGTTAAGATGTACAGGTTTACATTGAGATGTCATGTAAAGCACGCATTGCATTTTGTTACTTAAGAAATTATATGTAATCTAATATCTAATTCTAAAAGCAGCCTGTTCTCGGACACCTTGAATTTATGTTCTTCCCTTACAGAAGTATATAAAGCCACAATAAGGAGGCACTTTACTTGTATTTCACATTCTGTCGACAATGAAATTTAAAAAATGTTCAGAAACACTGCTTCAGAATGCATAAGATCAAATTTCACACCCATATGCAATAACAGTGCTATCTATGTGCCATTGTGGTGTTGTGATTAATGAACACTGGTTACTTAGCCTTGACAGTTTGCATTTTTTATTATTATAAATCCTGGAATGCCATGATGATGAAAGATTGACACCTTGTGGCCTATAGATGTGCAGACATTTTGTCACAAACTAGGTCCACCTCACATTAACACTGTTTCAACTTTCAATGTAATAATGTAACTTGAAAGTGCATTAATTTTAATTAATTTTTGTAACTTTTTTCTCTTTAACAGTATCAACTTTGCAGAAAGCATTCTGATGTTTTAAAACAAATTCAACATTTTGCTTCGTATATACCACAATGATGTACATTATGAGGTATTAATTTTCACATCAGAAACAAATACAGAAGAAATTAAAAAATATTATGAATTGTAAAAAGTATGTATATTCAAGTTGAATAAATATATTTTTCTGTGCCATTCATATTTCTGAAAGAAGGAACATTACTGTAACAGCAGTCAAATATAAATATGTATTTTAAACACATCAGTTTATATGAAACTAATTATGAACAGGACATTCCGAGCTGATCTAGTATTGTATGCAAATGCAGATCCAGAGACACTCACTACCCTCACACATATCCAGTAAGACGAAGACGATGCATGCAAAATTAAAAATGGAAATGGTAATCCAAAATTAACTATTTTCAACTTATGCATCACATCATGAGCTACCCATGTTAGTAACAGAGTCATAGTTTTATGAATTGTAATGGCAAATGCTGCACAGTGAGGACAGGTGGAGAGAGAGCAAACATGGTTGTCCCTTACCACACAATGCATGTAGCAACAACAGGTGTCTGTTTGGCCTTGAAATAAATTTGTACCAACACATGTCAACAGACAATGCTCACTGTTTTTGACTTTTCAGCAAAAAAAAAAAAACTGGACTTGACAATGGAAATATTAAACAAAATAAAGTTCTTTAAATAGGATCCAGAAACGAAAGTGCTAATAAACTCTAGATATTACAATATCCTCAATCTTAGGAAAATTTGTTGCCATCTTTATACACTTATATTCTCATGCCTTCCAGAGATGAGATACATTCTTCAGCCTCACTTTAGCTGCATCTGGAAATGTTCAGCAGGCTGGAGAACAAGATATGTGCATACAAGCTGTAAGTATTATATGTGCTATAGCAAACAGAACAAGCAACACATCCTTCCTTCTCTGGTTGTGACAGGCAATGGAAAAATGCCACCAAGACAAGAGAAGGGACATTTTTAATAATAATTTTCATGAACTTTAAAAACTACAATAAAAATTTAATAAAAGTGTACAGTATGCTAAGTTATTGGCATCAATCCACATGGCCTGTTAAACTTTCCAGTGTGATTTACAGGCTAATTTTGCAAACAAGAAACTAAGTATATTTATATTACAAGTACTCAAATACAGGGCTCAACAAACACCAAGTTCTAATCTGCAACTGCTGTTAATTCCAAATAAATTAAATGACATGTAGAAACCAATGTGCCTGTCCTCAGAAGCTAAAGGAAACAAGGTACAGTGTTTTGCATTATAATAGCCAAATCCACAGGTTATATGGTCCACATAGGTTGGTATGGTTTGAGTACAGAAACTGAATCTGTAACTTGAATTACAAGTATATAACCTGATGTCCCACATTGTAAAACTCATACTGTTGCTTAATAAGATTTACTTGTATGAAATTGTTGTGAATTTATCGACTTGTGGATTCATGGTGTCACGAAACTCACTGTTTTTATTCACCACTAATTACATAACTTATGTACTGGTTTGCAAGTCATTAAACCATCCTCAAACTCCTTGAAATAACGCTCTGAAGATCATTCATACTTTGAGTTTACATATCTTGCGTATTAGTTTTCCTAACACAAGCATTGGCACAGAATATGTAACATTACATAACTTAAAAACGGTAAGAAAATTACATAGCCTGATAAAGCCCGACAATTGAACTTCCCGCATCTCGCATTAGCACTCGCTACTCGTTCTGAGCTGCTGTCTGGTGAGATAATTCTAAACTTAGTGGTTAAAGTGTGTCTTGCCCAGAGTCAGTGTTTGTAGTAATCTGTGATCCACCAGCGAGTGACGTCATCTGGTCTTCCCCTGTCGGCCGTACATTTTCGAAGGGCGGGAGGACGTGTAGAGTTTCGTGGGTGTGGGAGATAGTGAACGGTATCACTGTTTTGAGAGCTTCATAGGCGTTTCGTTTACCCTGTTATCACTATTGTACGTTAGCTGGAGGTTGGGTATCAGTTGTCGCGTGTTTATCTTTGAATTACCTTGTGGTATTATCCTTTGTTTTAAATCGAAGGAAAGGAAGTCGTGCAACTGCGTTTGCTGCCTATGTGACGCGTGGAAAGACGCTGTGAGTACGAGGTTGAGTAATTTGTTTGCCGTTGTGAGAATATGGACCTGTACAAATATTAGAATTGAACGCCTTGATTTGGCATAAAGTGCAAATTGTTGTTGCTGGTTCATGTCTTGTGGGTTGTGACGTTGTGTCGTGTGGTACTTAATTGCCCACGTTATCATAATGCCTTGTCTTCCGGCTGAAGCAATTTTAGACTGTCACTCGACACGGCGTAATATCCCAAAAAGCCTGTAAAGTACAGGACATAGGATGTGCTGTACAGTAGGATACTCGTCTTTCTAATTATGCGTTTTAGCAGTATGCAGAGCGCCGTCGGGAGATCTTGAAGTGTACTTTAAATAAGTTAGCAGATAGTCAACATTAAAAGCCCTTCATAAAAGGGCGACAAGTCTTGCATCTGTAACTACAGACCTGTTTCATTGCTGATATTTCTGAATTAATAGCCCTTCATAAAAGGGCGAAAAGTCTTGCATCTGTAACTGCAGACCTGTTTCATTGCTGATATTTCGGAATAGATTCGAGAAAGTTACGTGCAATAGAAAAGTTGTTTCTTAAACGCAAACAGCATCCTTGCATGGGAACAGTTTGAATTTAGGAAGTGTCTGTGGGAAAAACAAGTGCTGTTTATTTCTATTAGTGAAATCTTACATGCCCATAATAGTAAAATGCATGTAGGTGGAATATCATGTGACATTTCCAAAGAATTTTGTTATGTGAACCATGACTTATTACTATCAAAACTGAAGTGTGATGGAATTTGAGGTGTAAATCTTACCGAATAACAAGAATTGGAATAGAAAGGAAATCCCAGCCGTGCTGATGAGAATACTTTTTCAGAATGGGGCATGGTAAAACATGGAGTGTCATAAGGTCCTTTACTTGGTCTCCTATCATCATGTGTGTGAGTGACTGCGGGTATGAACTCCCAGTCCAAAACCTGTTCTTTTTGCTGATGATACAGGTGTCATTATTCTACACCCACAATTGGTCCGTTTTTAAGCGTGCATGAGTGACATTTTTGCTAACCGAAACAAATGGTTTAAAGCCAACAGGCTGTTTATGAATGTACCTTAGTTTAAAATTCTTTACATTTTATAAGGACATACGTAGATTATTTCTTGGACTGGCACATGTGTTGACTAGTATGATACTGCATATTTGTCTGCTCCTAATGGTGTTTGTAAATAGTTTTTAGAATTATGAAGTTAAATGCATGTTAAGGTTTGGTACTGGTGTTTTGTACGTGAAATACATTTATAGTTGTGTTTTGTTGTACAGTGTAAATAGACCGTATAATGGTGTGTTTATATTCGCATTTGTGTCACATAGGTGGTCAAATAGGTAGTTAAGTGTATATATGACATAAGTTCATGTACAAGTCCAACAAATTGTGTAATGCATGAAAAGCGGAAAATGTTAAGATATGACATAAAATTTGCACTATATTGCAACATGCACTACAGCTTTTGTCTGAACCCAAAAAAGTATCTATAAAATGTAAATGAATTCTCTTCTGTGCCTTGTTTTTCCTGTGTGGTTTGGGAGACAATGGTAGCTAGATAAATGCAAAATAATATCAGTATGGCAGAATAAATTCCAGGCCCTGCATGCCCATAGTATAAATGTTGTTGTGTGTTCAGCATTCACAACCCATTACACAGAAACTTATTTACAGTCCTTTCATATTCCATGGACCAGGCAAAGGAAACTGATGTGTTCAGAAGTACCCATTCTGTGCTTTGGGAAACTTAATAAATTACAAATAAAACTTACTCAGGTTACACCAGGGTCTGGAAATGATGAGATTTGAGCTCATCTGGGGTATTACGCAGCGTCGAATAGTAAACATTTAGTGACATTTCGGGACAGTATATCGGTCCCATCTTCAAGGGTCAAAAAGTCCAATGAAGATGAGGCTGATACATTGTCCCAAAATGTCAGTAAAGGTTTACCATTTGACGCTGCGTAATATCCAAGAAGAGCGCAGATGTCATCAATATCGTGGCGGAAGCCTGAAATCTAGAAATAATGTTTGTTTTTAGAGTGTTAAAAGCCCCCACTGATTGCATTGTTCCTGGAAAAGAGAAATTGGATTGCGGACTACTTAATGTAGTAGAATTTTGTGAAATTTGTGCGAGGCTTGAATGTTTTTGCCCACACCATTCAGGCATCACAGGCAGCAGTTGAGGTACCAAGTTTCAAGTTTCCTGTGCTTCTGAAGAGAAACGTAAGCTTGTGGATTTAAACTTTTTAGTGGGATGTCAGGAATGTCTGCATAACAGGTATCATTTGCAGCATCTGCTGCAATCTGGTCAAGTTTTATTTGTAATTTTGTAGGTATACATTTATTGGATGAGCTACAAGTCCAGATTTTCAAGGACTAACTAGACAGGAGGAGTACGAATCTCTTCTGCATGAGTGTCTTGCCAGTTTGTGGAAAGCTTTTGATCGTATTGAAATAACCGGGGGGGGGGGTTACTGAATTGCATTATACGATACCTTGAGTACTGAAACTATTCTTTCCTCCTCTGATGATTCTGCATAAAATTATTCTGGCTTTCCCTGCATGAAGATGTGCAGGATGTTTCCATCCAAGTCTGTAATTGAGATTTTTGTAGATTAATATTTAACATATGGAGCAGCCTACCCTCCTCCCCATGTCTGTAATATCCAAACCTGTCAGAGAATTTGTATTTTAATTGTAGTTAGTGCTTTTAACACAAGTGTTGGTGTGGTCGAACATGACAACTGACCAATCACTGACCGTATAACCTATTCGAATTTGGTAAATGATTGTAGGGGGCTGCATGCCGGGGTTCAAGGTTACTCATTTCTTGGGGAGAGAAGTTTGTGAGTTCTAGCAGACACTGGGTTCTTGTGAAGTTACTTAGTTCTTGTGAAGGGGAGTTCTTGTGCGAGGTTGGCTACTAGTGCAAAATTAGTTCTTTTGTTAAAATTGTTACATGGGATTCTCCAGTACATATTCTCATGTCAGCTGTATTAATTTCACTGCCGTATTGGTGTGACATATTATCATTTAGCTCTTTCTCACTTTTGATTAAGTAATCGTTTAAATGAAATTCGGACCTCAATCAGTGAGTGATAAAGAACACGTCGGACAGAGAAGGCGATAGGCATCATGTCATTGTTGGCATTATGTAGGAGAGCTAATTGTAGACACTGATTGGGTTATATAATAAATTCGTTTCTTGGACACTGCCCATTATTTGAAGAACGCAGATAGTTCATAAAGACCCTAAAATCGACTTCTACATCACTGTAAATAACAAGGCCCTGTGATAGTACAAAAAACATGGGGGAGCCCTTGGACTGAAACAGTCCTTGAAATCCGGCACACATCGGCGGGTGGTTAAGTTTGGTGTGGTGCATGTGCGTGCACACATGGGTGTGTGTGGGAGTGCATTGGGCAGGTGTCTGTCTGCGCATGCATGCACATCCAGCACCATACGTGTCTGTTGGTCTCTACACAGCTGTGTATTTTATTTTAATGTAATGTGTTCTTTCATTTCAGTGAACAATGGACAGTCTTGAAGAACTAGGAAGGAAAGCTTACCAAAAACAAACATGGGGAGATTATATAGGAGCTATTACAATATATAACACTGCCATAAAAAAATATCCAAAAGATCCAAGACTGCTTAATAACAGATGTCTTTGTTACATTGAAATAAAAGATTTTAAAAAGTAAGTAAGGTTTTTAAAGTATGCTTAAAGCACTGTATGTGGTAGACATGGGCATTCAGCTGTGGCCTTATGGCTATATTTGATGCAACCGCAACTTAAAAAGGAAGTTGTTTGTTGCGCCATTTTCAAGGTGCAGTTGTTCTTCACCCAGAGTAATAAGGCCGCATCTGTAGTTGGCCCCCTTCCATTTGATAGTAGTTATGATTTTAGCTGTATTGAGGTCATGGAACGAAGTCTTGTGGACTGGCCTCCTCTCACCTCCTGTCAACATATGGTTTCAGCTCCACTGTACAGCCCTTTATTCCCTTTCAGTCATCAAACCATTCTGTTGACAGGAATGTTAGTAGTTTCACATGATAAGTGCTTTGTGCTGATTGTCATATTCCAGAGGAGACTGGAGGAGACAGAAAGGCAAAGCCTAGAGTGCCATCATCTTCACCATCTGTGGGTCTTGTTTGTGTAAACATAAACATGCATTTGTATATTCAGTACAGAACTTCAGATACCAGTCATCTAAAATGTTTGTATTTTGCAGTTGTAGCTCTGTTATTTTAGGTGTGTGATGTTATGGCCTGCCTTTGTAGCCTGAAGGTGCAGGGCCATTTCCACAGTATGTATTTCATGGATGCTTGAGCAGCCATGTTTGCTCCTAACATTTGAACATAAAGATCAAATTAGTTTGTGTTTCGCACAAGATATTTGGTGGATTTTAGTTGCTCAGTAAGAAGAACTGTTGTGAGATAAATGAAATCAGTCAGTCCGCCCGCGTGACTGCAAATGTCATGGCTTTTAAAACTTAGTGCACGTGTTAATGTTTGTTTCATTATTTACTTATTTGTTTGTTTATTTACTTATTTGGTTTTGATGAATTTTTTGTGCTGAAAATGAAGTGTGCAAGTTGTGCCAGATTTCAGATATTTGGGAGTGACAGTAACAAATTGAAATGACATCATGGTCAGGTTACAAGCTTATCATTCAGTTCAGAATTCTTATCTAAAGTTCTAAAGATTAGATTATACAGAACTGCAGGCTGACTCAGAGTTACACAGCTTAATGTATATGAGCCAGTTCCACCGATCTTGGAAGCCCTGTGCAGCTCTTACAAAGTTCAATATATGGCAACATGGTATCCTTCCAAAATGGTGGTTTTTAAATTACATCTGCACAGATTCATACATACCTCCGCAATTTGTGACAAAGTCATCATTAAATATTCAATTTGTAAATGTGTGTTTGTAGTTGAAAAATACTTTTGTTCAAAATCATGTGCAAACATTCACACCAATATTGAGAGGAATGCCTGGCTTTACCAGTTTTGAATTAATTGTCAATTTAACAGTTACTAACGGTAGCATTTGTGATAGAAGGGACTTAACACCCATTATTGCTTATCACAGAAGAACTCAGAACATGTGAACCAACATTTATTGCAGTCACTTGGTAAAATCGTGCAATTTGTCTGTTTGGATACAAGAGAGAGGACGTAATAGCTATATGAAGGAATTTGCATAATGAGGAGCTTTATGATTTGTGTTATTGGTCAGATATTGTAAGGATGACCAATCAGGGAAGATGAGCTGCATGGGACATGTAGTGTGCACAGGAAGACAAGAAGTGGGCCTATAGTTATAGTCTGAAACGGAGTTTGGAGAGCCAGATGTAGATGGGAGAATGAGAGTTCAAAGGAGTACAGTGTCAGTGTGGACCGCATTGAACTGCTTCTTTGATGAGCTTTTGTATTACTGTAATGAACTTCTGGATTCCATAAATTTAGTGATTTCTTCACCACTAGAGTAGTGCAACGGTCAAATTTGCAGTTTTGCATGGAGGTAGTTTCTCAAGCGTGTAAATTCTTCATGTAACTTCTTGTTGACTTGCTGAAAAGAGATTGTTGAACTGGGATGTGGCACTGCCTAATGTGAGCCTGAAGGTGGATGAAGGAAGTCCGACTCCACCCACCACCCCCACCCCATAATGTCGGTAGCCATGTACTAAACAACACGAGCTTCACTTCCCAGAGACTAATCATAACAATTACTTAGCAAACCTCGTATTACATAGTGTCCTTTTTTTCTTGTTTAGAGCAATGGAGGATGCAGAACTTATGATATGTCTTTTTCCTAAACACACAAAATCCTATTATCGTAAAGGTGAAATACTTGCTGCTTCGAAGGTAAGTTGTGTACATTTTGCTATTGTCAAGAACTTGTCTTCTTTATGCCACCGAGTTTTACTTCTTGATGATAACCTGTGAGGCATAGAAGCTGTAAATAGCGACAGGTTGTGAAAGATGGAGCAGCTATTTAAGCTTAAAAATGCATGACTCTGATTCTATGAAGAGTTCAAGTACAGGAGAAACATCTTGTTGACTTATGTACATCTGTTTATGAGCAGCGTACGTTCAAAAAGTTCATTCATTACGTAGCTTTTTGTGACGGGGCAATTTTTTTCAAATAACATAACGTTAATGTGTGGCGGGGTTGTCTTGAAATGGTATGCAGTCGCATGTGCTGTACATATGATACAAAATAACACAAACCTCATATTCAAAATAGAAAAAAGCAGCTGGTGTAAAACAAGTATAATAATGCATTGTCAGCAACTGGAGTTCTCCCTTAGAGCAATGATGTGCAGTTACAAGTGTAATTTTCTGATTAAATTACTGTATTTGTATAATTACATTTGTGGGTGCAGCTGGATTTACCCATGTAAGTTGGTGCATGCTGCTTGCATTCCTTTCTGTGGCTGAAGCAAATGAAGTTATATGTTTAGTGGTTCCAGTTTATTCATACAGGTTGTTTGTAATTCAGGTATTCATAAGTAGTGAAAGGAGTGTACTGTGAAATGTGCGTTTTGATTTTTCCAGCGTTATATCGAAGCAGAAGAGTCATATCATAAAGTTTTGTCATTGGATCCAGAGTGTGAAGATGCTAAACGAGCACTGTTGGATGTTCAAGCAATGCAGTTGTGTGAACTTGGTTATAAGAAACAGCATGCACTGAGGGCTCTTGGCCTTACAATAAACAACATTACACATTCTGCAAGTGTAGAGGTAATTGGTGCACGTGGTCACGAAATGCTGTGATTTAAGGAGACGTAGTAGAATTTATTTTCTTCTGTGACCAAATAGTTTATTTTGTGTGTGTGTGTGAGAGAGAGAGAGAGTGAAGATTCACAAATAAGACAAAACTGCAACAACAAGGATGTGGTGCCATTTTAATGTAGCAGCAAATGCATATCCAGCATAATAACCACATATTTGCAATAAATAACCACCAAAACCAGTCCACTATGCAGACTTTCAAAGAATGTATTTTCAAAACGTGTGTTCTGAAAATCTCTTGTTGATGGCGGTAATCAGAAGTACACATCCTATACCCATGGAGTTTAAAACATGGAGCTTCCAATAAATTTAGACATCTCAGTTTTTACATTAATGAAAAGCAATGTTGTGTTCTATAACCATGTAATGGGTAATTTTACAAACATTTGCAGTGTGTTTCATGGTAACAAACACATTTGACAGTAAATAAGCTCATCATATTTTTCGTGTGAGATGTTCTGTTTATGTTTTTGTCGCAGGATGCAGAAAACATCCTCAAATATGGAACATCCGAAATGTTTAGTCAGAACAGCAGCTTGGACGATGACATTGTTTACTATTCTGACGACGAGACCGCTTGTAGTAATATCATTAAACAAGACAATAGTGTTTATGATCCGCTTACAGAGTAAGTATTATAATGTAATGGTTACTCACTGGTTAGTAACAGTCAGTGATATGAAGAAGTCAGTATCTAAAGCTGCAGGCTACAGCATGTCAACATGGTGTTCTTTGAGTGACAGATATGTAACTAGTAAGAAAATGGGTCAAATTATTTCTTAGTTTCTGTCTTAAGGAAAGTACAAGGCTGGATTTGATAGTGAGAATTGGAACCTGCTGTAGTCCCAAAGGGGGACTGATGCCAAGAAATGAAGGTTGTATAATTATAGCAGCTGTATAGTAGTACTGGCACTGGCCACTTTGAAGATCCAAGTTTTCTGAGATATATCACTGTTTCAGTTGATAAGTGGTTATTCATGTTATGGAGGAGTTTACTGCTTCCCATCTTCAGGGTCTAAGCCAGGGGTCTTCCAAATATTTTTGTGTGGCCCCCAAACAGATTTTGAATTTTGAGTGTAAAAAGCTTAATTCAAATAAATATATGTTACATAAAATTCATTCTGAGGTATTTTAAACTTTGTACTAAAATTTTAAACATATTTTTTTGTTTTTTATGTATGAAATCTTGGTTAATATAGTAGTAAATACTGCAAGACTGTAGTAGGGAATGTTTGTAGGGTAGTGAGTAAGTGGTGATAGACAGGTTAGTGAAAAAATAAACAGTGCCAAGTTTCTCACTAAAGATGAGCATTTTTTATGCTTGGAAAATTGTTTAGACATGACAGTTAACAGTATTAAGAATAAAACTTACATTTTTAGATTCTGAATATGTATCCTTCTTCTAATTGAACTAAAATCCCTCTGAGTTGGCATAGCTTCTGCATTCTTCTTGTAGAAATATTCTTGTGGGAATAAGTAAATAATAGTAAAAATAAATCATAAACCATAAATAAATAAAAAACAAAACTGTCCTATGTATGTTTAGGCAGGGAAATATTAGTGGGCAGGTCCTGCAGTAATATGCAAACTTTACTTTGTAAAATGTGAATGCGGCCTGCGAATCTTTCTCCCATTAAAATGTGGCCCTTGAGCAAGTAAATGTTGAAACCCCCTGGTCTAAGCAGTCCAGGAGGACTTTCATTACTCACTTTGTCTTGAAGATGGAGACACTGAATACTCTGAACTGTCAGCAGTCCAGCCTGCCAGTGTGGATATGAGGGTAGCTGCAAATTGCCATGAAAGCCTGAGATGTTTGCAGTACTAACCAGTTAGTTCTGAGGTTCTGTTATAATATTTTACACTTACTTTCATCTCAGGTGGGGAAAGTCCACATACCCATCAGTATTGAGCGTAAAAGTATAGTTGTTTAAATATTTATGACATTGTAAATTGAATTTTTGACATATGGGTACCTAGCCTTCAATGGATATAAAGGGTAATCTATATTTATGCATGAATTTTTTTAACACATTCATTAAATGTAGTTACTTGGTATTCATAAGGGGAAAAAGAAGGCTTATTAGGAAAGTAAGTCCACTGTTCACTTTGTTCAGTGTGTTGTGCACCCTGTTTAACCATTTCCTTTATCAGCATACTCATTACACAGATGTATACTATTTTAATAATGGCTTCTTATTTTTACAGCCCATCAAATCCACTGAAAAGTTGTTCCCTTTGGGTTGGCTTCATAACTGAGGGTGTAACAAAAAAAGTGCTTGAAACTCTGTTTTCAAAGTAAGTATCCAAAAGCAATACCTTAACAAGAAAGTGCATGATATTGTTCCATCAGTTGTGTAATTGCATTTCTTCATTTGCATATAGTCATTGTTGTGTGTGAGCATACCACACATCCATCTCTGAGTCAATTATTGTGCGCTTTTGTCGTATGGCAATGTGTTTGTGTTCCAATTCTTGTTTCCTGTGAGCACTTGCTATATGACACTGCAGTTATTTATGTTCAGACTCTTGTTTTTGTAAGGTAGATGTCTTACATTTTTGTTTCCAGGTACGGAAAGATTGTAAGTGTGTGTATTTACTTGACGTCACACTGTGCTTTTATTAACTACACGGATCACATTGCACCGGGTAAGGCAATGAAAGCTTTGCAAGGAAAACTTATAGGAGGAAAAAATATTCTTATAAAATTTCCTGATAGTGCTGCCAACCAGATAAGTAAGCGCAACAAAGCCGTGTAGGTGAGTATGAATGTGTTGACTTTGTGTAACTGTAAATTTAGATTAGGAACTTTATATTGTTTTCACCATGCATTTTTCAGTATATAAACAGTATCACCAACCAATGCACCTTGTATTAACTACCACTTACTTCCCGACATGTTTCGGCGTCGTAACGTCGCCATCATCAGCGGATACGTAAGGTGAATCACACTGGACATCCATATGGTTTGTAACAGAAGTCTTGAGTGAAGTAGTTCACATTAACACTTTCAGGAGCATTGGTTCCAATAGTAGCATGTATATAAAATTGTATCACTCACACTGGATAAAATGCTTAAAATATGTGAAGTCATGTGCACTTGTCCTTAAAACCTATTTAAAATTCCAATTGTAGATAATTTTGAAATAGTCAAAGTATGTAGAATTATGATCATATGATGTCATATGAAATTATGTTGGTAGATGTTACAGATGACCAGTGTCGTATCCATAAATGTGTAGTTGAATGTGAAGGTAGTGTCCTGTGTCATTGAGGAGTGTGTGTTCAGTTGACTCTGTGTCGCTGGGTCTGGTGTGGTACCAGACTATTTCAAATGTTAGGCTTGGTTAATTGGTGTGAATTTTGATACGATTATCTACAAATAAATGTGAAGCATCAGGTTGGGTTATCGAACAGTGTAGTTGATAAGGAGATGCCTAGATTATTCTGGAGAAGCCTGGTGGATTCATCCCTGATGATAAATGCACAATTTCAGGTTTCAGTGCTATGAAAATCTCTGATCTTATGAAGGATTGTTACATAAAACTGATGCAGCTCTACATCTGAGGTTTTCATAAGGATGAATATTGTGATTCTGGTCATCTCAGATGTAACACCATGTGCTGTCCACAGACCAGGAGATGATCCCTGCCACTAATGCATAGAGGCACATGTGCAAGATATTGTGGCATATGAGGAGTTGCTACACTGCTGCCTGAGTGTATTCATGCAGTGCTTCCGCTCACTGCCTGCTACTTAAAATGCCTGACGTCTTCAGTCCGTGTGTCCAAGTAGAGAAGTGTGTGGCTCTTACCAATAGCAGTCCAATAGCCAACAGTCCATTGTACTGTGGCCGACATGCCACCCACCCTTTGGGGATCATCTCGTTGTCTGTAGTCTTAGTAGACAGGTACCAATATTTAAATTGAAACCTGTCATTGTCAGGGTAAACTACTTCAACCCTGAAGCTGGAAGTAGCAGTCTGCATGCTATTAGATCCCAGAAGATGTGTTTTTGATACAAGCATATTATGTTTAATGTTTCTTTATACCTATTTCATATTATTTCTACAAGTGTTATCTTGAATGCACTCATTTGATGTCTTTGTTTTTTCTTCCAGCTTTCGCCGCTGTCATTACTACATATATTCCCATTTTATTATATAACAAGTATATATATGTTTTTGTTTTTAAGAAATACTTGATTTTTATATTCATTAATTATATATGTATTATACATTTGTAATGCAGTTTGAGAGGACCGTCGCAGCTCAGTTCATATTATGTATTCAGTAAAACTATCACCGACAAGTGGTTTCTGTAATGTGTAACTTGAGGCATCACACAATGTCTTCTGCATGATGTGATGGTGAACTGCTGTTTTATATTTTAACCTGCTAAATCCATCATTCTCTGCTCTGCGCACAGTTTTCCATAATTATGCAACATTGTGAACTATTTTACTTAATTAAAGATTTTTTATTGCTTCCTTATAAAGGATTGTATTTATTTTTAGATGTGATAATTCATGACATTAAACCCTGTCCATTGTGTGCAAATAGGTATATGTGCTCTCATGTGTTTTGTTGGGTGAGGCTGTATTATGTGTTAAGGACACCCTGCAGTTTCATAGATAAGTTCAAGTGTTTGTAGGGACTGGCCGCTTCTAGTTTCGGGATAGAAATCCCAGAAAATACAGACAACCCGGAACATTGGCACATACACACCATACTACCTGATGTCACATCTCAAGCAAACACTACTTGTTTAGGGCCTCTGTTGTGTGAACTCTCATCTTGCAGTGTTTGTGTGTACATCTGGTTTGGATTTTGTGAATGAAAAGGTTGTGTGTATTGATTTGGGCAGAAAACACATGGTTAATAATAAAAATTCAGGGAAAGTACAGACTGAGATAGAAGAAGATAAACTTAAATGATATTGTTTTAAAGCATGACACATTGCAAAGGAACCTTCTCATTCTAACTGGTAGGATTGAGCTGATGCTGATAAGGGCTTTTCTTACTGCTGTGCCTTCTAACTGAACTAGTAATCTGTTAAAGGTGTTGCATTTATGTAGTACAAACCTGTTTGTGTGCACACCCAAAATTTTTCATAGTGGGGGGGGGGGGGTGTTGACCCTGATGCAGTATATGTATGATTTATCTTTGACTTTAAAAATCATGCCATAAGTATAACTGGAACATAATGCTGTTTGCAACTGCATGTATATACATACAAATATGACATGTTCTGTGACTCCTTCAGTGTGTCCTTTTTTTTTTTAATGTTATTAATTTATTTTTCAAAATCCTAATGTACTAGATATTGGCCAACTTAAGTGGGTGACTTCAGCTGGAGGTAAACGGTGTAAAACTTTCTGTATAATCGTACCTACAAAATCTGTGACTTGTAAAATTTGGTTTGTGGGGGTGGAGGGGAGGCGCAGAATGGCGAATCCCCGCTGTTTGGGTGCACCCATCAACCTGTTGGTTATGAACAAAAATTTGGCGGGAAGTTTAGCTTCATATCGTATGAGTTATTCCATAACATGCTCATTCTAACTTCCAGATCTATGCAATGTATTTAAGGATGGACCTTATCGTTGTGTATTGATGTCACTTGGAGTTCCGAAAATGTTATCCGGTAATTAAATGCTAATAACCGTGATAATTAATGCTTTACACTTCGCCTAATTTATTTTTATACGCGTGAAGAAATCTCGTTTTGTAATTTTCTCCTATTAGGAATTCTATACATACTTGGAAACATAACTTCCGGTAAATGGTGCACGCCGGCTGTCGTCATGAGGGGGTCGCATTCTCTTTCCGGTGTTGAAGAACGTAAGTTCGAACAAGTTTCCTTTGATATTCGAAACGTTATAATCCTTTTATATGACGTGGACACTAGACATTTGTTATTAGGGTGAATAATCGGCTTATTAATGATACTTTGTGACTAATAATTGCTATTAGGATGTATTTATTATAAAATGTGATTACATTAATTACGGGCATGAATCAATCCGCGGAAACGTAACTTCCGGTAAATGGTGCACGTCGGCTTTCAAGAGGGAGGCGCTTTCTCTTTCTGGCGTTGAAGAAAGTTAAGTTCGAACAAGTTTCGTTTGATATTCGAAACGTTATAATACTCAT
>BLKM01000294.1:1435268-1448272 GCA_013340265.1 Coptotermes formosanus
TCTCTTTCCGGTGTTGAAGAACGTAAGTTCGAACAAGTTTCCTTTGATATTCGAAACGTTATAATCCTTTTATATGACGTGGACACTAGACATTTGTTATTAGGGTGAATAATCGGCTTATTAATGATACTTTGTGACTAATAATTGCTATTAGGATGTATTTATTATAAAATGTGATTACATTAATTACGGGCATGAATCAATCCGCGGAAACGTAACTTCCGGTAAATGGTGCACGTCGGCTTTCAAGAGGGAGGCGCTTTCTCTTTCTGGCGTTGAAGAAAGTTAAGTTCGAACAAGTTTCGTTTGATATTCGAAACGTTATAATACTCATATGACATGGACACTAGAAATTTGTTATTAGTGTTAATCATCGGCGTATTAATGATACTTTGTGACTAATAATTATTGCTATGAGGATGTATTTATTATAAAATGTGATTACATTCTTTACGGGCTTGAATCAGTACGCCATAGTCATGTGCTGTTACTCAGTAATGGCCGTCAGTAGGAATAGAGTTCTCTTGTTTGAGAAAGTGACGTGTTTGACCGCCGTAAAGTTTACTTGTTATCCAGAACTCGGTGGTAGTATACATGCACGAAAAACTCGAAACACTGGTTTATATAACAAGCAACCTGCAGGACTGGTCGTGTTCATGTAATCAAGTTTCGAATTATACGGCAATGAAGACACGATGAAATTTGCGGCTGCCATATTTTACAGGGCTGAGGAGTAATCCTCTGAGACATGACATATTTTATGACACTGCGAAAGAGTTCAAATAACGCACTCTTCAGGGTAGCCAACATTGCGTGCGTATGAAGAGCATCGTAAGCGTGGTACGCTGAACGTTGGGTGGTACGTAGGTGTGACTGAAATGAAACATTAAACCGTAAAGTGCCAGTAAGCAAAATCTGAATCCCTAACATTTGTGGGTGGTCAAAAGTGTCCTTGATATCTGAAATCAAAAGTTTGTTACCAAAATGAATGAATATTGTAGGGGATATCTTTTAGAAATCAGAAATCTGAAATTGGCACCTGGATGAAAACCCATACTGAAGTAAGTGGATTAATTTTCTATTTTCTCGTCATATCTGGAAGCGTAACCGCGGTTTGTATGTTTCTCGATTTTTAAAATATTTTGGGTACCATGACTTGAATTTGTGGGATCACTGTATTGGCAAGCCTGATGTGTCTGTCTGACAGCCGTAACACAGAAGATAGTAACAGGCGGCAGGGTGTTGAAAATTGTATTTACATAATTTTAATGTAGGTACATTGCTTCGGATAACAATAAATAACTAGCATGTGGAAATGTTGATGAATAAAAGTTTCTAAAGTGTTCATCAGAGATGAAGGCCCTACTCTGGACGAGATTCAATTACGAAATCGTTACACAGTGAAATACAAAAAAGTTAATGTTTTATCACGAATACCTTTGGTTGTTATACTGTAATAGTAGTGAAGTATATTAGCATTGTAGTGATTTGTGTACCGAACCGTGACGGGAGTTTTGGCAGTGTTATAGGACTGGGTCCGTCTGCCTCGGGGGAGGGGCCAGTCGTAGGTCCTTGTGAACTTTATAACGAGCCTTCAGTTTGTGTAAATGATGGGAATGTAGTGACTATAAGAGCTGTTCAAGATATATTTACTGTGCTCCATGGAACGGGCTAAGTAATTTTTGGGAAGGTTTTGTAATATGGGTTGTCATATAACCTGTAAGGCTGTGCTTGAACCTGCTCTGTTGTGTCTGTTAAATGAAGCAAATCTCTGTTTCCAGGGATATGAATTTGCTTAATTAGTGGGCTGAAAAAATAGGTTTAAGATATGACTTAACTCATGGCAGTAGCAAAATCTACATTCTGAAGTGTTCTCTGTATCAAATGGACAGCGTGTAACATAGTATTCATATAATAGCACTTGATGCTTTGTTTGATTAATGTGACAAGTTTTCTGCCACATTGGAGCACTTGCAGTGGGTGAAATTTATTACATTTTCTTTTGCCATTTACAGAATTGTGTCTCTCAATATACATCGTATGAGTGACATGAAGGAACCTGGGCATACATCCATACTTATACAGCACATTTTCTTGAATGCTTCTTACACTTGAGTAAGCTGCACACAGAATTTTTCAAGAAATTAAGTATAAAAATTTGAAATTGTTGAAGAATTAAGGCACTGTTTTCCATAATATATAATACACAAATCATTTCTTGCAAAATACATCACCACCCATTCCGAGGCTGCTTCAGAACTTGAGTTTTGTGTTCTTTCACGAGTACTGAGGCCTGTAATTGCCACACTTTGGTTGTTTCTGCACACCCAAACTGCTACTTCTCAAATACATGTGCTCAAAGCTTTTTGTATATGTCAGGATATTTTTCTTTTTTACCATGAAACTGCCATTAGTTTTAACCTTGATGATACGTGATTTAACTTAAATGGTGATGAGTAGATAAGTCTTCAGTGGTTTACACTGCATGGTGATGCGCTGGCTGTTGGTTGGTATTGTGCTGTATGTATTATAACAATTGTACTCTTTATACAATTCTTTCTCTTCTTTTGCAGTTGCAGAGTGGTGTCAGTCAGCGTCCCAGTGATGAACAATGTGAAGTTCCTGAGTGAGCAAGCACCACACAGTGTCTTCCTCCTTGCCATCTGCAAGGGCTGCAGTAAGAAAGGTGGGTCTCATTTCAGATACTGACACTTATTGTTACAGATGGGAATAGAACACGTTTTTGTGTGATTATTTGGAACAGTGTGCAGGAAATAAATACAGTGTACCGGCACTGAGTTTCTGGAGCTGCAGTTGTTGCAGATGAGCTGCTAGGATTGGGTGTGCTACAGGTTGGTGTCATTTGGGATGTTACATTCAGTGTCAGGGTATCTTGTAGACTGTTTTGTGAGGGGTGGGGAGAGCTGCATTCAGGATTTTGGTATGGGGACCTGAGGGAACAAGACTACTTGGGGGATGTAGGAATAGGTGGGAGGATAATATGAAACTTGATCTTCAAGAAGTGGATAGTGGGGCATGGACTGCATTGATCTGGGTCAGCATATGGACAGGTGGCAGGCGAATGCAGTAATGAACATTTGAGTTCCATAAGATGCAAGGCATTTCTTGACTAGCTAAGGACCTGTTAGCTTCTCAAGAAGGACTCTGTTCCATGTAGTTGGCTGGTTGGTTGGTTGGTCGGTCGGTCGGTTGGTCAGTCAGTCAGTCAGTCAGTCGGTCAGTCAGTCAGTCAGTCGGTCGGTCGGTCGGTCAGTTAGTCAGTCAGTCAGAGGATCTTGAAGTAGGGAAACTTATGGGCTAATGCATTTAAAGAAGGCCAGAAATTATGTTCACTGATTATTATTATTATTATTATTATTATTATTATTATTATTATTATTATTATTATGTAGTATCTCTCAGTTTATGATTTTTTGCTTACTCCTAGATACACAGTTAAAACTTGTTTTTCAATTCTGAACCAATTCGCTTATATCATCTACCTTTCGCAGACCGGTCATTGTTTGCAGTGCCCCTTCTGATATCTGGTCAGTTCCCAAATCTTTTCAAAAGCGCAGAACATTACAGCATTCCTAACAGGTCTACACAGAAGCAGCATCATTACCTCTTATTGTTCTCATAGCTTTGCTGTGCAGTTTGCTCTTGATGGTGTTAATCACTTGAGGTTCCATCATGTATTTTGTTAAAATCTGTGTGTGAGGGGGGGCAATTGTTTATCTCTGGATCCACAGGCCACCTGTCAAAGTTTATGGTAAGGAATTTAATTTCTGTTGTATGATTCTTTGCGATATGAGCAGTTCTGAAGGAATGAATTAGGTGCCAAAACAGGATGATATCTGAACTCAAATTTTTATTTTGTAGAGCTTTATATAATTGTTGCTCTTGTGTTGCAGTGCTGGAGTGGCATCAGTCAACAGAAGACTTTTCAATTCTGGAATGAGTGTGTGCACATCTTAACTGCACACCACCTATGAGGAGCCTCTGCATGAAACGTACGTGTCATGTTGGTTACCTCTAGCTTTTTGTGAAGTTATTATTTGATCAGTTACTGATAGTTTAAAAGTAACGGGTACAAACCTAAACCCATTCACATGGGATTGAATTTATGCTTGACTCATGCAGCAGAGCACAAAAGACAACAGTTGAGTTTCATATGCACATTTCTGCAAAAAGCTCTTAAATTCACATTTTCCTTTGTATCAGTATATAAAGGGGCATAACAGCCAAGCTAGTAGAAGCCATATTTAAATAAGCATTCCTGACTGAGCCTGAAGTGTCTTATAACATGGGACCATAACTTCACAGATGGCTGCAGTTGAGCTGCTGAACTTCCATGGAAAGCGATTCTTTGAGAAAACAAAAATTGCTGCTAGTTATCATGACAGGAACCCACTGACATGGTGGCAGGACAGTAAACATTTCTTTTAGCATTGGTTGCACTTGATCTGGGGATAGGGGCAACACAAGTAGCAACTCCTAGGCTAGATTGGTTGTAGCGTGCAGGTATGTGAGGGTTCTTACTGCTTAGTGCTTGATGCTTTTACAGTGACTAAAGGAGCTGAACCGTCATTCCTGTCATTGTTACTGTTTGCTGACAGGTCTGGACAGTCATCTGGAGAGCGTGTGGGCCCAACCAACACAGAAATGTGTAATGTGACACTGATGTGGTGACATCTTGGGCACTACCATGCTTTACCCATCTCAGCAGTTCCCGTGATTACCTTCGTTTTGATGTGGTGCTGTGCACAGAGTTCTGCACAAGGATCAAGGGAAGTCCGTCGCACCAACCAGACACCCACAAGCAGTGCTAGACTGACCAGCATGTTTCCGCACTTTCTGTTAACTGCACAGAAAGTGTGAAGAGGCCATGTGCTGAGTGAGGTTAGTGTTATTTGGTGTCTAAATTCATTGTCAGGATTATCTTCAGTTAATAAATGCATAGGTAAATGCACTTGAAAAAATCACTGATACACATATATGTGTTTATTTAGATTAAGATTTACAGTGTCTAAAGCCTAATGTAATTGTTATTCTGTTGGCAGTGCTGGCATGGCATCAGTACAGAGAAAGGTGTTGCCTGTGGTGAAGGATGTTGGTGGGGCATTTCAGTGAACAAGGATGACACAGTACCCTCCTCTCTGTGCATCTTCACCTGTGCAGCATCAGTCTACAATGAGCCCCAGTAATAAAGGTATGTGTGACATGAGTACTTCTCACCATTGCAGTGACACCCTCTTATTAAAACATCTGGGAGTGGTACAAGTAGGATATAATCGTATTAAGACACGTGGGAGGGGTACAGGTAGGGTATCATGATAGGCAGTGCCCCAGGCAGAAGTCAAAGCCATTCACCACCTTTGTCATACGAACATTGTATATTTCAGACTTGAACATGGGGATATACATACAGAATTATTGTATATATTTAGACAACAAGAATATTTAACACAGTTTAAAATGTAATGCCCAATATCTTGTTGCTTCCACAGAGTGCAGTTCAGTTCATAATTCTATCTTTTTCGGCTGAAATAATGTTCATGTGTTTCGTAAAGCAAAAATTTAGGCAGCATGTCTGGGCTGGATTGTGCTGTTCAGTGAGGGTTCAGGCAGCAGCTGAACATGACAGCACTGGTAGTACAGTGTCCTTAAAAAACGTAAAGTTCGTCCTGTAACAGACCGTGTAGGCATATAGGGGCCATTGAGGTGTAGCTCCACCCTTTCTTTACCATGGCAGTGGATGGGTGTGAGTGGTCATCACCATGGCCTGACTGCCTAGCCCCCCCACCCATTGTACAGGAGACTGGATGGGCCTGTGGGCCAGTTTGGGTGGTTATGGAAGATCTCTTCCCCCACTGGGGTTTGAAATCGAGACTGTCCAGCCTGACAGGGACTGTGGTCTGAGGAGGTGAGAAGGGCTGACTGATGCTTGCAAGCAGTAGAGCACTGAGCCGGATCAGGCCACATTGATTATAATACGCAGATATGTGAGGATCCTTACAAATGTTCGTGTTTGTTGGCAGGTGTGGAAGGATCTCCATGAAGTGGTGCTGTCCGAGCTAACAAAGGAAGTCACACTGCTGGGATGAGGATGGACTGCCTCACATGTTGCTGTATTTCAGGCTGCAGACTGCATGTTCCTTGTAGGGTGTTCAGAAGTGGTACTGTGTTGGAATGGCAAGATCGCTGATGTGTGAGAGGATCCTTCCTTCATCGCTCTTCAGGATAGAAGACGTCACGAATCACACTGATGTTGACAGTGTGTTGTGCAAGCAGATATAACGGCTTTCCCGACAGCACAACACCTGTGAGAAGCCATCATACTTCAGACTTCAGTTTTGCATTTTGAGACCCTGCTATAAGGTAAGGCACAGCAAATCCACCAACCCCCCACCCGCAGCCGCCACAAGTTCCAGTGGTTTGGGCTACATGGCTATTACACAGATATGCAAGTACTTTATTTTTTCTTTACACTGTTTAGGCACTTTGGCTCCTACATTCATTACTACCAAATATGCAGTGTTTACACCATGCATTACAAGCGTAATAGGGTATGTTAGGTAACAGAACCTCACCTTACCTTACCTTTTTGTGCCGGCAGGATAAAGCCCAGTGTTTCCAATTGGAATTCCATTATGTAGCACAGTGGTATGCCAGGAGTGAAGAAAACACTGTGTATAGCTCCATATCTGAGTAACCAGTTCACAAAAATAAACCTGACACTAGTAAGATGAATACTTGCAGATAGTATTTAGGACTAGAAGTCTGCGTAATTGTAACATGCTTTTGTTAAAAAAATCCAATAAATTTCAACAGTCCAGAACAGCTAATCGCAGACAAGTTTTTTGTTTCTTATTACAGTCTTCATGTGGTGTTCTTTCCATGTGACACATTCGCACGATGTTGACTTAGGCAGTGAAAAGCAGCCCTGTGCTACTGAATGGGTTCAGAAGCATGGAAATAATGGGGATGAAAGATGAAGTTGATCATGTGCATAGAACTTACCTGCTACATTTAGCAAGCTTACACGCTTTGTACTGAGAACTACGCATCATGAATAGTGTAGTTGGGAAGGTGGTAAACATTGGCTGAGATAAAGGAATGTTGAGAAGTACAGTGTTGAGAAAACTTTTCACAAAGGGCTAAATTTTTCTTTCCTTCCACAGTGTTCTACTTGAGAGTAGCTGACATAATATTCCCTTTGTTCCTCAATATCATAAACGTTACTGAGTGGATGAACCAAAAAGCCACCAGTTTGACTTCATTAATATTTGTGTCATCGCAAATTTTTGTGACTTTGGAAGTATTTGAGCAAGTTGAAATCCTGGCAGTACAACATAAAATCTCACCACTCACACACACACACACATTTTTATGTTGACTACTTTACATCAGAATTGTGAGGTACATCAAGGAAAGGAGAGGAAATTTGCTTTACAACCATGTAATATATTCAAAATATTAAATACTGATGTTGCATTAAACAGATTGTTGAATAAGGAAGAAGGCAGACTTAAGCCACAGAATAATGATGGTGATGGTGATGGCGATTGATGTCAACAAATACATCATTGATAACAAGGGGGGTGCACCCAAGGGAAGCTGCGGGGTTCCAGCCCCCCCCCCCCCCCAGGCCTAAAACTGAAATTCAAAAGACACAGATTTTGTAGGTATTATGATTTCAAAAGGTTAACATGATTTCCCCATCAGCGAAAGTCAGCCAATGAAATCGGCTGATGACTAGTACATTAGCATTTTGAAAAATAAATTAATGAAATTAAAAACAAACAATGTAGGATGGTGTCATTGTGTCATGGAATGTGTAGTTTTATTTGTTTGTATATAAATGCAGTTGCAGACAGTATTATGTTATACTTACAACATGATTTTTAAAATCAAACATAAATTTTGTACAGCCTCAGAGTGTGCCCCCCTTCCCACCAGCAAAAAATTGTGGGTGTGCACCTGGTGATGACCACAACAAATAAGTAATAACGAGTGTAAATTAATAAAAACATCTTTATATCACATTACTGTTTGAACATAATATCCAGTTCTAACAAGATAGGTTTCCTACATATTTGCTTTCTTGAGCACATGAACTTAGTGTGGCTGTCTAAATTCTAACATGTTTTATTTTGGTTTTGATACACAGTTCACACCTGACAGGTTGCATCATTTTGTGAGCATTCACAAATTAGTTGCCTTTGCATAATAAGTGTATGATCGGTTAAGGAGAAAAACATGCTTTGGGCTGTTACCCCTTTCTCCCTCCTATCCCCAAAGTGATGTCCCAGACCTATGCCAAGGGAGCATTGCTGTCAACTGCAGACAGCTACGTGGAGTCAGTACTAAAGGTACGTAACACATCAGAATGTTTGCACCATTTGATTTCAACCCCGTTTTGTAAAAAAAGGGGCAAAGTGCCACTAAGCTAAAGTGAGTTGTGTGTAGTGGACTGATCGTCCTCAATGGCAGTTTTTCCCAACCTCAGGTCGCAACCCAAATCAGGGTCGTGGGGGGTTTGACGTAGGATAGCAAGAGGGTAATAAGCTTTACTTAAAACAAGTGACACATGTGTTACATTTTCAGTCACTAAATTTTTGACACTATTGTTCTGTTCATTTTTTGTAACATTCCATATGTTCAGTACTTCACAAGTTTGTATTTAGAAGGAAATGATTTGTCGAACCAGCACATGTTTGAGTTGTTTAAAAAAAGATTTCTTTCTTGCATGTTTTGCGTATTTAATATTGTCCAAAAAAGTATTGGATTTGATGAGTGACATTGGACATTTAATATTTTTTAATAAGTGGCAATGCTATATAGTGTTCAAAAAAGGCATTAGTATTAGTTCATTTA
This sequence comes from Coptotermes formosanus, assembly GCA_013340265.1. NCBI lineage: Eukaryota > Metazoa > Arthropoda > Insecta > Blattodea > Rhinotermitidae > Coptotermes > Coptotermes formosanus. Next base: position 1,444,149 of record BLKM01000294.1, read on the forward strand.
TAGTAAATATCACCAACTATTGCCGTTTCTGTGTTAGGGTTGTGGGTCACATACCATATGCTGCTTTATTGTCACACATATAAAAGGTTGGGAATCACTGCTGTATGGTATGCGAAAAGATGACAATTCCAGTTTCAAGAATAACCGAGGTACATGAGGGATTTTCTCCCTCTGAAAGCATTTGTCATATGTAAAACAGAGCCACCTTCTTGCTTCTGCTGTAACATTGGTGTTTTGTGGGTTGCCCCCTTTTTACAAAATAAGGGTGATTTGATAAGCTGGATCTTATGTATGATGTTTAATGAACACTGCAGTCTGGATTTAGGAACAGAAACCTTGCCTACGTCAGTTTGACAGTGGAGTACAGTTGTACTGACGCAGCAACTTTATCATGAACTTCCTGTTACCACATGCTAGTGTTCATATATTGTCTGTCTAAATTGTTTAAAGTGAGCACACTGGCATAGTGCATGGCCAAATTTGATGGTGGGGGTCCACACTAACATTTGTAGGGTCGGTTTACTTTTGGTGCACACCAACCAGTTACAGAATGGTTTAGCAAGTACACTGGTTGCATGCCAGCTCAATGGCCAGGGTTTAATCCGTGGGAGGCCAAAGTATTTTTTCCCTTTGCCACATGCGGACTGGCCTTGTGACCCATGTAGGTTACTGTGCAACTAGAGAGTGGGTCTCTTTTGTATGGGTTAAATTGGCCATAGCATGAAGCTGACCACTTGACTAATTGTTTGTCATACCATATAGTACCCAGAGTTTGTATTCAAAGTAGAACAACCTGCCTGAAGTGAGTTCCTCTGTGCTGTTGCATTCGTGTCAGCCAGTCATCTCAAGAAAAGAGCACCAAAACATTGTCTCGTGGGCAGTGTGTGGTATTCGATATAAGTTGGCACCCAGCAGTATACTGTAGGTAACATGGCTTTCTGTGTTGCTTTTCACATATTGGGGTTTTATGATATCCATGTAATTGTTCTGCCCTACAGTGTTATGAATCGACTAACACACCTTCATGACCCTTACAAGGGGTGCTGGTTAACTGAAGCCATCCAGTTTCATTCATGCCTTGAAGTGTGGTAGTGGACCCTGCCCAGAATAGTAGTTGACATGCCACTGTTTATGGCCAGATTAATTTCCATATTTTTCATTGTTTCTTTTTATGTCTTATAACCAGAATTTGAGTTCAGTTGTTCATGATAACATAGTTGGTAACCAGGTGACACAAGGTGTAGGCAGCCAGGGTTCAGTTCCCATTGACGCGCGTTTAATTACCACGTCTCAAGTGGTTAAGGCCAATAAGTGTTGTCCCCTCCTCACATAAATCCAGCAAGGTTCTGTGTGCAAGATTGTTGGAAATCCGGCAGTGGTAGCAGCAACTCCACCTGCAGGAAACAAAGATGAGTCAGCTGGGTGTCAGGCGTGGTAGTGAAAATGAGAACAATTCCCATAGCAGCTGTTCATTAACTATCTCATAAGGCAGTCCATATAAGAGTATGGAGTGATTCATATAGAACACCCAGGTCGTTGAGGCCTATAATTTTGTAACACCTCCGCACAGTGCCATCTGTTGAGGCCGTGGGAGATTACTTGTGCACGGTACCAGCATGATCAGGCAGCGCTTCTGAAGCATTTCATCTGCTTCCAGTCAGTCTTCCCAGAATCACAGGCAGAAACGACCCAGGCGCTCTGTATGAACCACTCTGTACATTCACTCATGCATAACCAGTTACAAGCACCAGTGTACAGAAGGGTGATAGATGTTGTATGCTGCCACACTAATAACATGATGCTAAACTGGAGGTTTTCACAGCAGTGATGCTGAAGATCCAGTTCCTCTGGGATATGATGCTGTGTTGCTGGATGAGTGATCCTGACATTTCCAAAGGATTGTATTGCCTTCATCTTCAAGGGAAGCTGAAGGCAGTATAATCCTTGAAACTGTTTGGGTGATCAACTAGCTAGACAGGGTTTGTTACATCCACTTACATGACCTGAGCCTGCCCTGGGCATATCTACCATGACTGGCTGGTAGGTGACCAGGGGATTGGTGAATAGGAAACATGCATAGCAATGGCAGTCCATTCATGGATGAAGGCAAGCCAAGGTCTTTCTTAAAAGACCTTCTGCTAAAAGAGCTGGAGAATTAGCTTGAGTAGAAACCAGCTAAGAGGATGGACAGAGCTGCTAACAGGACACTGTAATTAAAAAGGACACCTAATTAAACTGGGGCTGGTACACAGTCCTGAGTGTGACAGATGCAGATGGGCATCTGAAATGCATCTTTGTGACTGTGAGGCTTTGGCCACATAAGATTTGGGTACCTAGGTTGTCATTTTATGAAACCAGGGGACTCTAAGGACATCTCTGCCAGTAGGATACTGCACTTTTCAAAATGCGGGGCTGCTCAGTACATGAATATAAAGGCTGCACAAAGGATCAAGTATGATCCACGTGCATGTGACACTGATGCCCACCTTTGTTGTATTCTGTTCTTCAAAGTGTTGGGAGCCATTCACCCAGTGACACAGCATCACATCCCAGAAGACTTCAGTTGTAAATAAGGTTATGTGAAGTTCTCAGCAGTGTAAACCAAGCTGTATTCTGAGACAAAGTAAGTACACAGACTTCCCCTCTAACACAACTGTTCACATTTATGGGAACACAGCTACATGTTTCAGTCCACTAAAGAACCATCATCAGACTGTCAAGTAAAAAAGTCTTTTAAAAAGTTTGAGGCCATTTTGTTTGATGATAGCATGAGGTACGTAAAAAACAGCAGTCCACATCAATAGTAAGTTTGACCAATAAAAAACAGAATCCAGAAAATAGACGGAAGGAAAATGTAGGACATTATGACATACAGAAAGTCAGTAACAAAAGATTATATACCCTGTGTGAACTCGACCTTTGCTACACAGCCTTATAACAAGAATTAGAAGACCGAAGGAGATTAAAGTATACCTCAACATAGAGAAAATTTGAAGATACTTTTGAATTTAAGATAAATGTGAAAATACCAAACGTAACATTTTATACATGTTGTTTTTAAAAATAAGATGGTTCTATATGAATAACTGTTACTAATTGACTCAATAAAGAGGTGTATTAGGTAACTGTAATTTTTGAGATCTCATGTAAACAAATTAAGTAGTACTTTTTGTGTTTGCGTGCATTTTCTTAGAAGTGAGAGCCTAGCAATTGTTATGAGGTAGACCAAAACAATGTAGCTGTGTTGCAATGAGGTGAATAGTTGTGTCAGAGAGAGTCTGGGTATTTGTCTATTCTGACATCACAACAGGATGACAACCATCACAGTACTGCATGTTGTGAGTGCAGGAAGCAAGCATGCATTTGTTGGTGTTCTTAGTGTTTCAGATTTTTCTGATGTGTTAGATAACATCCTGTGTTCTGTTCAATGTATATAGTTTTGAGGTGTTTCTACCTTCAAATATTCCTTTCTTAATCTCTTTCTCCTTCCTATTTTTCTTCTTGTTATTCCACTTCATTGTTTTCCTTTCTCCATTATGTTGTAACTCTTGGCCTTCATCCCAGTACTGCTTTCTGCTTTTACTTCCTCTCATTTGCTTTTTTCATTCTGTTGCTGTCATGCACCACAGCACATTTCTTTCCCTGTATTTCTGTCCTCTGCCCTTCTATTCCTTTACTCCTCTTCCACTCTGCCCTTGCTTCTTCACTTTTTGTGCATTCATTCAAACTTCTTGTTCCTTCATTTTGGCCATCTCTGTTATCCCTCCAATGGCGCACCATAGTGGGGGCTGCCAGGCTGCGGCCCCCCCCCCCCCCCCCCCCCCCAAAGGTAAAAAACGAAAATAAAAAAAAAACAGATTTTGTAAATATTGTGGTATCAAATGTTGTACGTGATTTACCTGTCGGTTCAAATCAGCCACTGAAATCAGGTGATGACTAGTATATACAGAATTTTGAAAAATAAATGAACAAAATTTAAAACCCAGAAGACAAGGCACTGATTGGGTCATGGAACGTGTAGTTATATTCGTATGCATAGAAAGGCCCTTGTTGTGTTATGTTTTACTTACAACATGATTTTTATAACATAGTTTTTAAAATCAAACATAAATTATGTATAGCCT